>JAAOAL010000166.1:0-44415 GCA_013186775.1 Fusarium dlaminii | reverse complement strand
AAAAAAAAAAGGAAAAAAAATAATATAAAAACTATAAGTTAATAATTTTAAGTAAGTTTTAGTTTAGCTTTTACTTAATATAAATAATAATAAAAATCTAATAAATATATAATACTTTTTTATAGTAAATAGAGATTATATAATATAAACTATTAAAAAGAATTTTTATTAAAAGCTCTTAAAATTAATAACCCAGATCCTCAACACGCTCGTCTTGACCACAAAGACAAACCTACCAACGCCGAGCTCAAGGGCCTTCTAGATGCTCCAAGGGTCGTCTTTGATGTTGACAAGACATCCAATCTCAAGGTGTTTTTCCAGATTCGGTAAAATTACCCTACAACCAATTTCTCCGCTAAAAGGTCTGGAGTATGGCTTTTCTAATACACACCAGATTCAATACTGTTGAAATACGCTTCAATGATAGCGATACTCAAAATATGAATGGCTGGGTAATCGCTGCTTCAGCAACCCTTCCCCAGAACACAGTGAAAGCAGAGGACGCCACGGCATCGACTCTCAAACCAGGCGATTACTCTTTGAGCCGGCTTCTGTCGGCGTTTTCAGGTAAGATGATTCGAATGCTTGTAGTTTAGGTACCTGCTAACTTGGCCCTGAAGCTAATAAATGGAGCGCTCCGGACCTTGACGCCTCCAAGTGTCTCGATAAAGACAAACAAGTAACATCATATCGGCAATGGAAAGGTGCCAAGCAAAACTCGAAGCTTGCAATCTTGGTTGAGAATGTTTTGCGAAGATGGACTAATCAACACCTCAAGAAACCGTTTTTTGCCTTTGCACCTAAGCTGCCTGACTGTAAGACTGCTTCTCGTCATATACCTGCTCTTTTACTACGTATAACTGACTTTTCCTTTTCCCTACAGTACCTAGGATTCAGCCTTCTTTCGGTAAGTTTTTTGCTCCCAAGTATATCATTATTGGAAAGTAAATACTGGTAATAGTACCAAAAGTTGTCCAACTTCAGCTCGCCCGGTACCGCGCACCCCCAGGTTCAACCCTAGATAATGCGGATCAAAGCTTGTACAACTCGATTGTCTTCTGCGAGATGTTTGACTCGCATGTGGTGCCACTGAAACAACCGTTGAAGCTTGAGGACAATATTGCTTCACCGGGACCTGGAAGTGCCGGGAATGTTCTAGGAGCATCTGTTATTGACCACAGAACATTCCTTGAGGGGTATCTTCTCCCACGGCTAGATGTATTTTGTGCGGCCTGTCGTGTCATACCTCTGATGCCCTATCAAAAGACACCTTCGCCTAATGAGCATTTGCTTATATCCCGGTGCTGCATAGGCGGCGATCCAGGCGGTGATCCAGGCAGTCAAAGCGACGCCAAGTTCGACGAACAGGTCAAAGCCAATGCTGGGTATGAGTTTAAGAACGTGAGCCCTCGAAAATATGAATGGACTAGAACATATTCTGCGCCAGGAAATGACAGCCAAGTCATGACGTATGACGGCGATCTCACGGCAAAGATCTATCGAAAATATCATATCTCTGTCAAGTCCACTGCGACCGTAAGTTGGGAAACCGGGTCAGATGCTGTGCTGTTTTCTGCTCTGGTCGAATACAGCCAATGTGATGGGTGGCGAAAGGGTGATGCCAACTTTTCCTGCTTGAACGACAATGACTGTATCTCCCGGAGGTAAGCATGTTGGGTGCGATAAGAGGTCAAGAGCTAACTTCGTTCCTCAATGCATAGATCCAGTGCCGGCATTTCATGGAGCCTGAATATCCGTCTTCTAAGCCCAAGTACGGCAGCCATACCAAATGGCTGCATAAAGCCTGTCGTCGATTCCATAGATACCAACACTGGTATGCCTGATGACTACCAAATGATCAAGAATGGTGCAGCGGGCGGGTCATTTGAACCATTATTCGCCACAGTCCTCAAGATGAAATTGAGAGAGCTTCAGGATAGATTGGCTAAAACAGGACCGTTTATCTATCCCGCTGCTGGCCAGTTAGTCTATGGACGCCCACGGCTGAATGAGTTGGGCGATATAGTGACAGGTCTAGACTGTCTCATGTAAGCAATCTGGTTCTTCAATCTGGTATATTAATCGCTAATCTTTCAGATATATTGACAATCAATCGCCAAAGTATCCAGAACCGGTATCATACCATCCCAGGCAATTGGATGGCATATCCATAGACTTTTATAGGTCCCTTGCCGATAGACATATGCCACGATTAGTTTGGAATGTATTGAGTTATGATTATAACCCAGAAAGCAAACGGATCCAAGTTTTGGTATTTGCTGATCCATCAAATCACACCTATCTCGGTCTAAAAGCGAAGATTGGGCTTCACCCCTACGCTTCTATCGCCAATCTAAAGGCTGAGGATGGCCCATGGAATGATGACGAAGGGGTCTATGAGTGGACAGTTGATCAAAATCCGGACAGTTACACTGTTTTCACGAGGGGAAAGAATCCTCAAGATGGCTTCTCAACATCTAATCTCGCACTTTCTTTCTCAATGGAAGTTACCGGCACGGTAGTAGGAAACGAGCCTTTAGTTGTTGAGGTGCAGGAGGTTTGGAACTGCAAGAACAATGCAGGGAATCAGATCGGCCTCTATGCTACTGCTTTCTTTCCCGTAAAGCTCGACAGCCGCGGTACTATAATGCACAAGATTCGCGCAGACGCTATGGCCTGGGAGGATGTCAAATCGACATGGGGGAACGAACCATCACCACCATCATGGGTGTAATTTAATTATATTACATTTCAGAACTAGACAAGTTATAACACAACGCAAAAATATATATATAAAGACTCCTTGAGTAGGTTGGCAGCGGCTGGCATTAATATCCTACGATGTTGTACTCCGTCCATCGCTTTCCTACATGTACAATAATAGACGTTATCAGCGTGTCAATATTACCAGTCATTAAGTACCCCAATCTAACTCTTTGGAGACAGTGGCCAAGCCTAGCCCTCGCTGTGCCGTATAGCCGCACACTATTACCAAACTATTGCCTTCTTGCATATGGCCCATTACGCAAGTGTCAGTCCTGCTGCTGGCTGATTATCATGCTTACTGCCTCCGCCTTTGCAAAGGATGGTCTACCGACGAACTTTGAGAGGGCCCACAGTTCCCTCAGTTGTCTTTCGTTTCTGTTACTATTGAATGCAGGTTTTGAGCTCTTGTTTTGCCTCCTTTTTCTGACAATCCTGAAGCCAGATAATCTGACACATCTAAAAACAGAATGTCTACATCATCTCAGCAGAACCACCAATGGAAGGGATCTTTGCCCCCCAAGGCTGTTCAACAGCCATCAACAGATGGCTCACATGCATCTGCACCAGGCCCGAGGCTCAGCTCTGTGACAGCTTCCAAAAAGCCGCCTTCAGGGCGAGGTGGAGGCGCTATCCAAGATTTGAAGCAGAAAATTCAGGTGAATCCCAATAGTGGCACGCTTGAGTTTTCTGTGCCGATTCCCTCATCTCCCGGCCGAGCGGGGTTGGATCCCAGCCTTATACTGAACTACAGCTCTGGATATGGGAATGGTATCTTTGGTCTTGGTTGGAAACTGAATCTCAGGTCAATTACTCGTCGTACCTCAAAAAGTATACCTAGGTATGATTCTGAGGATATCTTCCTGCTCGACGGGGTTGACGAGTTGGTGCCAATGCTCGTCGACAATAGGATAGCCAAGTCCAGCGAGAACAGTTCCCATACCATCGACAAGTTTGTTCCGAGGATAATTCAAGAAAACAAGCGCATTGAGCGTTGGACGAGCAAATCAGACCAGGATAAAGTTCACTGGGTTGTTATATCTGCAGATAATATCACGACAGTCTATGGATCCACTGACGAGTCTCTTGTTTTCGAACAGAAGAATAAGTCTCACAGGAATATCTTCACTTGGCTACCGACTACCATTTATGATGCCCTTGGAAACGCTATGGAGTTTGCCTACAAAGCCGAAGACATTGCTGGCATGGACGGCATGCCAGTACAACTCCAGCAGAGTGAGGCAAGCCGAGACAAAAGCTCCCAGGGCCGAGCACGCTACCTCAAATCTGTCAAGTATGGTAACAGAACACCAAATCGAGATCCACAAAACTGGGATCTAATTATTCCCATCAAGCCCAGAGACTGGATGTTTGAGCTTGTACTTGACTATGGAGAACACGATCTCCAGAGGCCAATGATAAAGGAAGAAAATGAGTGGTCTTTGCGAAAGGACCCTTTCTCTTCCTACACAAGCGGCTTTGAGATACGACACTACAGACTGTGTCGTCGAGCTCTCATGTTTCACCATATTCCCGAGGCACTTGACTGCGAAGACTATTTAGTCTCATCAACCACATTTCAGTATTCTGACAATGCCAACTTGACACTGATGTCATCCTTGACTGTTGCGGGGTATACGAGCGACGGAGACGGCGGCTTTACCAAAGACCAGCTTGCTCCGTGGGAATTCTCGTACTCCCAAAGCCCGAATCTTGCCGATCTGCCTATAGCAAGAGTTGCGAACTTCAACATACTTGCCTTCCCAGCAAATGGCCACCCACTCAAGGCCGAGTGGGTTGACTTAGATGGAGATGGTGCACCTGGCATACTAGTAGAGGATTCATCAAAGACATTTTATTATCAGCGGAACAAGAGCAACCCGAATAGTGGCGCTGGGTTTGCGCAAGTTTATCAGCTGCCAGATCAACCTGTGCATCTCTCACCGGAGAGTTATTTTGAAGATCTAAATCGCAATGGAAAAATGGACCTGGTATTCGTTGACAGTGACAATGCTGCACTTGGCTATTATGAAAGAAATAATCATGGGTGGGATAACTTCCGATACTTCGATAACAGCCTTAGAACTGGAGTACCAGAAAGCCAATCCGTTCGGATTGATCTGGTTGGTAATGGCCTTCAGGACGTCATGCTTCTGGATGGCGAGACTGGCCATCTCAAATGGCACCCTTCTCTGGCTGAAAAGGGGTTTGGTCATGAAATGTCTGCCCTGAAAGTGGACGGGAATTTTCACCTCGGGAATCCTGATCAACAGGTTCTGACCCTATACGCTGACATGTGTGGGGATGGCTTGGTCGATGTTGTCCATGTTGGGTGTGGCAAGATCTCATATTGGCCCAACATGGGTTACGGCAGATTTGGTCGAGAGATAGTAATGGGAAACTGTCCCAGTATCGGAGAAGACGGCTATCTTGACGCTTCACGCGTCCGTCTTGCAGATGTAGATGGAACAGGTGCACAAGACTTGCTGTATTTCCCTCCCGGTGGTGGCGCTCAACTGTACTACAACCTCTCGGGAAACTCCTGGTCTGGCCCTGTGTCTATTCCTCAGTTCCCATCTTTGGACTCTCTTGCTACCGTTTCTCTTGTCGATCTGTTTGGGAATGGCACGTCATGCCTGTGCTGGACAGGACCTGATAGCTGGGGCTCGTCAGCGCAAGAAATGATGTACCTTGACTTGACCAAGGGTTGTAAGCCACATATATTGAATCGATTCTCTAACGGTTTGGGGCTAGTCTGGTCAATTTCTTACCTTTCTTCGTCTGACTTCTTTCGACAGGATGAGGCAGACGGACGTAAGTGGAATACAAGACTTCCAACGCCTATCCAATGTGTTCAGTCCACGAAAGAGGAAGACTTGATTACTGGTACATGCTTGACGACTCGATTTCGATACCATGACGGCATCTACGATAGCGATGAGCAGGAGTTTGCGGGCTTTGCGGCAGTTGAGCAGTGGGATGCGGAGGTATTTGAAAGCAATCAAAATGAGTTTGCCCGTCCACCTATTCACAAACGGCTCTGGTACCACTCCGGCTGCCAGGACTTTGTTGTCCCGCCCTCAAACTTGGACTTAGATGTTACCTTGGGATCGTTTGAGGTTCCATCAGGGATCGCAAAGGTGGAGTGTTTCAGATCTCTCAGAGGGAAGCTGGTCAGAGAGGAAGTTTACTGTGAAGATGACTCCAGGCAACAAAATCTCCCCTACACCACCAGTCAGTTCAACTATGAAGTGGATGTTATTCAGCAGAAAGGCGAAAACGCTTACTGCTCCGTACGGGTCAACGACAAGGAAACGTTGAGCGTCAACTACGAGAGACAGATGGTGAATCCTCGCTACTCGCACGAAGTGGTACTCGAGACGAATCATTTTGGACAGGCTTTGCAATCGCTTTCTGTAGCCTACGGATCCAAGAACAGCACACTGTCGAGGGATTTTGAGAAGACCGCCCAGGGGGAAGATGTGATTACCCTGACCGAGAATGCATACACGAACTGTTGCAGTCGCTCTGGTGCCTATCGGGAGCCGGCTCTGGCTTCAGTGCGAAAGTGGCGACTGTTACAGTTTAAAGTCAACACCAGCAACTCGAGCAAGCTTCTACGAAAGGTTCAAGACGCTATTAGTAACTGGAATGATATCGACATTAACAGCATGCCGAATATCCCTATCAGGGGAAAGGTTTTGCTGGAAAATCGCCGTATATACTATATTCGTAACGACCTGACGGACTACTTGGATCTAGGTGAAATTCAGGACTTTTCTGCGACATCAAGGACCTTCGAACTAGCGTCCCTGGGTCCAATGCCTTGGTTGGATGATCTGAAGAAGATATCAGACCATGAGGCTTGGCAGGACGTATCCTTGGGTTTGGTGAAGTTGCCCAAGGAAGAGCCACTCTGGCGTCCAGAGAGCTATTATCTGTATTCTGATACAAAAGAGCCCGAGTTGAAGGAAGCGAGGAATTCTTTCTATACCCCGGTTTGCACCATTGACTCACTTGGTCATAAGACAAAGTTTGCATTCGACGACAAATTCCTCTTCCGCACAAAGGTGACTGACGGGGTTGGAAACACAACTACGACGAAGTACAACTATTCGCATCTAAAACCGGTTCAAGTCTGTGATCCAAACGGGAATCGGACACAATTCGTCTATGATGCTTTCAATAACTTGGTAGGAGTCGCTGAGATGGGTAAGGTGGGAGAGGAAGTCGGTGACTCTGCAGTCGGTGCTCAGCAGGTAGTTGGCAAAGATGTCCTGGACAGGTTCATGCAGGACCCGATTCTGCATGCAAAAGATATTCTTGGCAACTTAACTGAGAGGCGTGTCAAGGATAATACAAGACTCTATCGCAGCCTCTCTTCTGGGAAAGCTCTAGAGCCTTGCTACGAAGCAGTTGTCAGAAGGCAAGAGCATCTTCATTCTGGACGCTCTGCTGACATATTCTCGATCTCCGTTTCATACCTAGACTCTCATGGAGAGGTCACTGAGCAGGCTGAGTTAACAAGTACAGATCAAAACCCAACTTGGTGCATCAGCGGGCGCAGTCTCAAGGATAATAAGGGTGAGATTGTTCTGGAATACCGGCCAGTGCTATCGCCAACACATGCCTTTCGCTCACATGACACGTCATCTGATAAGGCCATCACATATCTTCTTGATCCTCTAGGTCGCCGCGTTGCAACCTTGAACCCTGATCGCACATGGTCAAAGACTATTGTATCTCCTTGGCATAAAGTGGACTTTGACCAAGGCGACAATATCCTTGATGACCCTGCCCTAGATCAAGACGTCGGTCATTTGTTTCGCCTTGTTCCCAGAGATCTTTACTTTCCCACCTGGTACAACCTGAGACGTGCTCAGGGTTCTGCTGATATGTCAGAAATTGCTGTCGACAATGCTACCTTGCACAATACCCCTACAGTTAGCCATTTTGATGCTCTTGGGAGACAAATTTCTGCTCTGACTGACCAGGGTGGACTCAATGCTACGACTAGCAAGACTTATAATTACCTGGGCCATGAGAACGCCCATTACGATGCCCGAAATCGTCTGGTCCAAACACTATCAGAAGATTTGCTTCAACAATATCAAGTTACCACTGCCATGGATTCAGGGACCATACATAAAGTCTTCAACTCTTTGGGTATGGAGGTCCTTCGCTGGACTGATAGTGGTACCATCACCAAGAGGACCTATGACCCTGTTGGGAGGTTGAGTGAAGTTAAAGTTGGCAGAGGGAAAGGGTTGCCTGCCGTGACAGAGATGCACATCTACGGAGAAGATCAACCACAACCGGAGCTCAAGAATTTGAGAGGCAAGTTATATGAGGTGCGTGATCAGTCAGGGGTCTCTAGAAACCTCGAATTTGACTTCAAAAACAACTGTATTGCAAAAAGCTGGCAGTTTGCAGCGAACTACAAAGACCAGCTGGATTGGGCAGGTTATGTTCAACTAGACGACGAGCCTCCTTTTCTCTCTTTTATGACTTACAACGCCTCAAATCAGGTAGTTTCTTCTGTCAGCCCGAACGGAGACGTCACAAGAACGGGATATAATCCATGGGGGCTCCAGTGTCGGTCGACCTGGCAGGCGGCTTCAGGAGCAGATATCCAAGTCTTGGTCGATAACATGGAATACAATGAGGACCGAAAGCCGACAGTTCTACAACGTGGAAACAAGTGCCGTTCAACTTATGTCTACGATCACTGTACAGGAAGATTGGCCGAGAAGATGACAGTCGGAGCTAACAAGAGGAAGATTCAGCACAAGATTATAATTCGCGACTGCTTTGGTCGCGAGGCCCATGTCACGGATCTTGCTCAAGATGTTTCTTTTTTCCGAAATGTTGAAGTCAAACCTGTATCAACCTACAGATACGACGGTCTTGGGAGGATCATCTCAGCAACTGGTGTCGAGCAAGTCAACGTCCACAGCCAAACTGGGAAGTCCTCGACACAAGCGAGGGTTCCTACCTCACACGCTGGTTCGGACAATCCAACAAACGGACAGGAAGTTGCCGTATACACTGAAACGTACCTGTACGATATCACTGGCAACATGAAGGAAATATCACACTAATTCACAGCCGGTAGTGGTATTCGAGGTTGGGCAAGAAAGTTTTCTTACAACGAACCAAGCCTCCTTCGAAAAGGGGATTTGAACAATCAACTATCAGAGTCAACAATAGGAGATTCAGTAGAGACCTATCGATATCTCAAACAAGACTCGGGTGCTCTAGGTTGTCTCGAGGCTATGCCAGGATACCCTTCACTCTCTTGGGACTTTGCTAACAGACTAAAATCGTCCTCAACTCAATATCAAAAGAAAGGAATACCTGAGACAACGTTTTACGTCTACGATAGTCAAGGCACGAGGGTGAGAAAGGTAACGGAGCGGTCAAGCGCTATCAACGTAGAGCGAAGTCGCTCGAAAGAAACCCTGTACATCGACAACTATACTATATACCGCGAGTTTAGAGGCGATGGACAAACACTGAGCTTGGAGAAAAAGACGTCAATGGTGGAAGTATCGAAAGGATGGGTGGTAATAGAGAGCAGCACGTTGGGAAAGACACCAGTAGCAAACCTGATGCGTTACCAAATCGACCACGGCCTCGAGGTAGATGCAGAGTCGCGACTGGTACTGCACGAGATTTATTCTCCCTTTGGAATGACAACTTATGCTGCATGCGGTGCCGACATCAAAGCACCTGCTGTTTATCGATATTCAGCCTATGAAAGAGACGAAGAGACTGGTCTCTACTACGCAAAAAACCGATACTACGCCCCTTGGCTCGGCCGGTGGCTTTCTCCAGATTCAAAAGGCATAGCAGATGGTCTCAATCGATATGCCTACGTGAGCAATGATCCAATATCATTCATTGACCCACAAGGGACAGACAAGAAGTTGAATGAAGAAGGCTCGTCGGGCAAGAACGGAGGCCAGCCAGCTAAAACTTGGACGGACACGATGAAGGCAAACTTACCAACCCCAACTACAGCTTTGAGAACGGTAGAAGGTATTGTGGCTTTGTCAGCTATGAAGTTCGGAGTCAAGAAGCTCAGTAATATGGCAAAGAGCGAGGGAAAGAAAGCATGGGAGCAGTCAGTACATTCCTTCAAAAAGACCATGCTGCCGCAGGAAACATTTGTCAGAAATATTCCTTACTGTATGAAACTTGCCTACGGGCAGTCCGACAATCCTACCGATCAAGTCAATGTCAATCCAGAGAAACTGGGGGTTTTCCTGTCAAACGTCAACAAGGTAGGTGGGGAAGTCATCGATATGGGCGCAGACAAGGCATTCGAAAGTATGATCCCCATGGACCCAGTGACATCCTCCCTCATGGCCTTGCAGGGCCTCCACAGTCAATACGGGGAAGCGAAAGCTGCCAAGATGAATGCGCTGGATAGTGATGGGGAAAAGACAGGCAAGTCTGAACAAGGCGATGAAAAGGCAGATGGTTCAGAAGAGAGGTTGGGGGCGGCTGGGTATCTTTCTATGGGATTTGCTGCTGGCTGGGCAGTATACGGAGCCTACAAATTTGGAACGGAAGCGAAACAGAATGTGGAAACATTACAAGAAAACGCGGGTCCGGCCTCTTCAATGCTGTACAAAGCTGCTTGCTTGCCGAACAAGGTGGAACCATCGCGTAGCTCAAACTAGAGGTTAAATGTTAAACATACAGGCTTTGAATGTTTTAGTTAACTTCATGCTGAGAGTTTGAGCTACACTCTGATGCCGCTCCTAGAATTCTAGCCCGGTCATATGGAGATGGCGTAGGTCCTGTGTTGCCTCGATCTGCAGAGAATTAGAATATTCTGGCAGCCCACTGGGTGCCTTTTCTTGACCTTGATAATACGTCAATAGCTAACAGTACCAACTCCCGCTTAGTTCTTACTCTCAGACTCCGACTCTGGTCTTCCTTCCTCGCTATACACAGGAAACCCATACGCCTCATTCAACGACTCCCAGATCATGTTGTGGACCAGGTCACACTCGTTGGCCTCCCATTGCTCCTAAGCATGAGGGCCTCCTATGTATCTAATGAAAAGATAGAGAAACCGTTTGCGTCTCTTATTGGTGGCTTGAGTGCCGTTTTTGCCCAAGGTAATCTGATAGTAATGAGCCCGGTTTTTCACCTTTTGCTGCGGTTTAAGAGACTTATCAACTACACGCGAGCCTTTCAAGAACCACTTGAGCAGGCCGTGGTAAGCAGTGGTGCCGTTTTCTTTGATAGAGCTATAAAAGCATATTCCTTGCTTGTTCCCTTCTATACAAGAACAATGTGTGGACTTTGTGCTTTGTTCTGTGGTTTGTCGGACATGGACGCCGTTAGTTCAGTCGAACGAGTCAAATTTATCGCTTAGCATCATCCCAAGCCCCTCCTTGTACGTTTCGAACGGGATCCATTGTCAGAACTGTGGTCAAATGGAAATTTTGACTAGCCTCCTCGAATAAATCACATTCTGGCATTATCATATGCATTAAAGGGAGATCTACGAATCGAGGGAGCCGTAGCATAAGCAGTGCCCCGAGCTCCCCCCTATAAGAGTTATTTCCACGGATACCTGTGTCAATTGATTGGACGAGATCAGTTCAATCTGAGCGTAGATAGGACTATACCTGGATTTCAATAGACCCTTCTACTAGCTTTTCATCGACTCCCGTGGATCCCATGATAGAGCAATTTTAACATCAGGATTCCCGAAGTCCTTCTTGCTTAAATCTCATAGCTGTTGTATTTATGGGGTTTTCTATCGTGAGCATCCTTTAGAGACTCGAGATATTTTTCCGAGCCCTCTAGAGATGTTTAAATTCGAGGCCAATATTCACTACACAATATAGCAAAGCCAAATAACGTATCTTTATGCCGTTTTGCCCCGTGACGATCTACTAATGCTGATAAGCAGCTCGAACCAATCCCCCAAGCACATGATCTAATAACCAACACATGACAACAAGCATTTTCGCTTGTCCTTCGGAATCGTAGACTGATTCAGTGATGCCTTTCATGTTATTAAGCTTCGCGATGAAATCTTGGTCGACTTGCGCCTCAGCTTCTGTCGGGTCATTTCGTCGACCATAGGGCCAGGGAACAGAGTTTCAGCCGCTGGCAATCTGAATCGCAGTGCAATCTGATGAATGTCAGCGAATGCTTTGAGGTTGGGCTGTACTTTACCTGCTCCTCACTTCCTGGTCTAGAAGCGTCAGTATCAACATGATGAATGTGACTGTGGACGGAGAAAGATGTCCCTGTGCTATGCTAGAGGGGCGTAAAGCAGGCGACCACGGTCCTCTGGTAGTAGGCCTGGCCCACGTGTCTTCGTCTCTGAGGCTGCTCGATATCGTCCCCAGCCCAATCATGGTCATGTCAATTACAGATTCCAAGCCCTTGATGTTATCTAAATTCTGGAATGTTCTCTTGGTCATCCAGACGACGGCACCTCATGATAAAACTTCGCAGGTCCAGTCTGTATTTATAGTTACTGTTGGGATCGGGGCAAGTCCCATGGAAAATGACAGTATCTCCAATCTAATTTGCCGCAGCCGATGTAATATCCCCGTAATGAATCAATGGACTGGCGTGCATGTGCAATGCGCTCGTCACCACTACACCCTTCATCTCAAACGCAACACCCGAGAGTGACCTGCGACCGCGACCTCGACCCCGTTCGGCAAATTCACTCTTGCCTGCGCAGGTGTACCTGACATTTTCGCATGCACCTTATCTAAAGTATACAAATTACATGAACGCGATTACATTGCGACTTCGGTCGAGTTATTTGCTCAGTGATATTGGTAGTACGAGCAAATCCCCAGCGACGTACAGACTTTGCAGAAGCTGGATCAGGACGTCATTGTATCGTCATTACCATTCTTCTAAGGCAAGCCTTAATTCATGGCGCTTACAAGAAGGGCTTTCGTGGCTGTTGCCATATGGATGACTATCACATGCTCCAAAGGATGAAGCCGGCTGCATCCCAGGCTGGAGAATGGCAGTCAATCAGGCTCGTGTATATTAGTTCATCCAAGATGAAGGTAATATAGGCTAGATGATCCCCCCATTCGCAAAGTTCTGCTATGCCTCAGGATGAAAGCCGGGGTAGAATCATCAAGGCTCAGGACCAGAGAAACATCGTCCAAGATAACCCTAGGGAGAAGAGTCACTCGCGGTTCTAAAAGAAATCACTAATCATGGCAGTAAGTATTGCATTACTTGTTCCCCTAATCTGCTTAAGTAAAAGTTGATCACTTCTAATGGTTTTATTCTCTAGCATGTTCTGTCTGACTTCGTTCCTACACCGCCGAGCGAGCACGCGGGCAAAATCCTGATCTGGCTGATCGTCTTGGTCGTTGCTAGAGGCTATATGAACGCGAACAACATTGTCTACGGCCACAGATCTGGCATCATTCCTGTTCTCATCCACGCCCTCGAGTTCCCCCGTGCTTGGGATTCTCAGTGGTGGCAGTGTCCCCCAAACGGCCTCCACGTGGACAACCAAGCTATTGGACACGGGGGCACAGCCCGAGTCTCGATACAAACCTGGCTCTGGTGTCGTTACCACTATGGGCTTGCGCGGTTCGTCTCGGACTTCTACAGGGCCAAGAAGTTCTGGCTTGGCCCTGTACCTACGGCAGACGATGGCCAGATTCAACCTCCAACTCCAAGGCGGTATACTGCCTACCGCCGCCTAGACGACCCGACGACGCCACTTGTCGTGTCAGAGCTTTTATCCGCGACCTCGGATGACGAGACGATCATCTCGGAGCCTCAGCTACTTGTCATATACGGGCCCAAGGTTATAGCAATCCCAATGGAGGGGAGGAGTTGTGGCCACAAATCCTGTACCGAAGCCGCCGTTTGCAACGAAATTCTCCGCAACCTAGACCGCAAGTATGTCTGGACAATCTGCAACAATCTGGTCTTTACAAACGCCCTTATTTGTGGTATGTCGCTTGCTTTCGATTGGAGTTGTACGACTGTAATTGCAGTTGCAGTCTCCACCAACCTTTTCGGGGCGGCTCTGCTGCTAATGATGTGGTGTAAAGTCTGGACCGCGGGATCGAGCCTGGATCCCGAGCAACACCAGCTAGTTCGCCGCTTCACTCTGTACGTTCGCGAGGTGGAACAGGCCGCGCGACAGTTACGTAGGAGATACTTCGACAACGGCAACTACGGCTATAGCCGTTCTATCGACATCTTGGTCTTGAGCGGTAGAGCCTGGACATGGTGCCGTGCCCAGACTGTCCCGTCCGGAGGGAACACCTGGCTGCAGCTCAGCCTTCCAACAAAGAATTTCGTCTTCGCTCTAGGTGACGTTGTCATCGAACTGTGGACTTTTACGGTACACACGATACTGCCGTGGAATTGGGTAGGGCTTACGGTGAACTTTGCGTACGCTGCAGTTGTCGGCTCTGCTGACACCTATGGGTGGAGAGGAGTCTGTTCGGCTTTTCTTGCGGTGCTAGCCATTAAGTGCATCCTTTACGGGTTTGCTCGAGAAGGATACGTGCTTCACAGGTGGGCTGATGGCGACACCTGGGTCATGGCTTGGTATCTCATTTTGTTCAAGGCCATGACCAATGTGAGTGTACGGTTCCTCGTGCATGCACTGATATCCTGGTTGTTTCCTGATGCAGAGGTTGAGAATGTGGTGGACAAGGTCGTCGGCGTTCTTAATATCACGACTGAAACTAGTAAGTGACTGCTGGGTCAGGATGGCAAATTGGCAACTGTAAAAGGACTATGTTTGTGTACCTAGGAATTGATAAAGATCTATCGCGATGAAATATTCGGCCTCGTATTATCTCACATTCAACAATGCCTCGACAATCTAGTCGCCTTGCCCTGAGACAGCAAACTTGGCTGCTGCCGCAGCCGGGCATGACCCTTGAGATCTTGCCTCGATAATCTCTTGGCCCATACGGCCAACGAACTCCCTTGGCTAATATAATAATAAAAGTATATTTTTTTATATAATTAATTAGGATTTATAATATATATATATATTTTCCTTATTATTAGCTTTATATATATAGGGAGATATATTATTAAGTTTATTTATTTTAATTAGTCCTATACCCCTATCGCGACACTGCTAAAGGGCTATACCGCTCAAAGGGATAAGAAATAACCCATGCCATGCTTATTCTCAAGTCACTTTTAACTAGTTGTGGCGTTGGTCTCGACCTCCTTCGGTCATTGCTGGGTTCTTAACGGGCCTATAATAACACCAGCTTGTAAACACGGCTTTGTAAAAATGCAAAATGGCTGAAAGCTGAAAACTTCACTGCAGTAAGCATTAATTATAAATAATATACCAACTCACATGCTGGCCACATCCGGTGCCCTTCAAGCAGTCAAAATGCAACCACGTACTCCGAACATGTTCGTGCGTTTTCAGCGCGTTGGTATTTTATCCGTCGCTGCTCTCTTTCTCGGTGGCGCCATACTAGCATTTAGTGGGCTTAACTGCCTTGCTGGACCTCCCCCAGGCGACGATGGGATGAGGTTGTTTCTCTATGGATCACACCTAAGTGTTCAAGCCTGGATCGCTATTCTTGGTATTGGTCTTGGATTACTGTCGTTCGGTTTCAACGAAACCTACATTCACTTGTTCGACTACTATTGCAGCCGCCAGGCAAAGAGCGAGGGAGGCTTGGACTACACAAAATACTTGAATTCCCAGCCTCGAGCACCTGTTCTCTACGGTCGTCGAGGTTTTCCCTACTTCATCACACTCCGCTATCTCCTAACTCTAGCCTCTATTGCCGCCTCTATTGGGTACAAGTTTGGAGTTGCTAAAACAGAAATTCCAGTTTCTGGGCTTCTGGATGAAGAGTCTTTGCAGATCTTGCCGCTTACCTTTGGCTCCGTCGAGAAACGGAACGACAGCCCGTGGCTGACCGATGACCCCGCCCGTGGGGTAGCCAACAAAGCCTTCTTCTACGAAGATGGAGAGCCTGGCGACCCACCAAAAAGCATCATTATCGCCGGCCTTTTGGATTGCATGAATCTAACCGGTATAAAGGATGGGTATCTCATCACTCGCGAAATTGTTGTTGTCGCCAATATGACTGTTGAAGACGCTGAGGGCTATGTCATGTCTCGCATTCCATCGGGTACAAAACGCGCATTTTCAACTGCTGAAGAGTGGCTTGACCTGAGTTTCTCACCAGACTATGACTATGACAAGCCCAATAGGTCAGAGATAGCTATCGACTTTGCAATGGATCGAGCTGATCAAGTTTTCATTGAATGGGCAAAGACGGATCCTTGGGATCACGACTATTCCGCTACACTGCCCGTGGCTCGTCTTATTACATACAAGATGCACTACGCTGTTGCAGAAGTTACACGATCGACTTACGGTGATGTATGTGACTGGACGCTAGATGTCAGAGATTCTATACAGATACTCTCCTACGACAAGGCCTCTCCCTTCAAAGACGCCATCGACCCCGTCAACACAGTCTACTTGGACTGGGCATCGCCCGTGATCTCGACCTGGGCAGAGAATGCTCGAAGTGGTGTCAGCAGCATTGTGCAGATCGCCATGACTATTTTCCTGACCAACCTCGATAAGTCTCCGTTTCATTTTGTGCTCCCGGACAGTCACCCATTCGGCCCTGAGGTCGCATCTACGTCAAATCAATGGAAAACAGGTCAGGCACATCATCCACATTTCGAGACATATGGTGGATCTGTAGAGGTGGGATGCTGGATTTCAGCAGCAGTGGTCTTCGTATCGGTTGGACTATTTGCTATGATAGTCGGGATGATACGCTTATACGTTGGGCCTCCAGCTTTGACTTCCTGGATGGGACAGCATATATTCTTGGCTCGCGAGGGCTTTGTTTCTTTCTCTTTGGACCTTCAGACTATGGCTTCTGGTTATGAAGTGGCAAAACCTGGCCTTGGTAAGCTGTATCTAGAATAAGCGGAGCAGCGAATTCGATACAAAGCCCCGGGGATGAACTATTCATAACAGCTAGTGTGTTGAACAGCTGTCATAGATAAGGTACCTTGGGTGATGAACTTATCGGGCAAATGCTAGACTAAGGAAATAAACTCTGAAAAGCCTTACAAACAACTACATTGATCGAGGATATTTACTTAGTCTCATAGTATAAGATTTGCAATACCTTGGGAAAAGACCAAGCTGGTCGTGGTGAATTTACTCGATAGCTACGGGAGCGTTATAATCTCCATCTGTCAAACTGGGCTGGTGGAATACTCAAATTGAGCCTGTACTGTGTAAATCTGAACTATTGACCCTGCTATATCAGAAACCGAGACGCGGGCCCAACCGAAGTCCAGGAAGCTTCCGGATGCTGTTGATCCGGCTTACAAACATTCAGCTACGAACCCAAAAACTGCAGGGGGACTGTGGAGTTTTATAAGTCTGCTATTCCCTTTTCACCATCAAACACCCAAAGACCATGCCCGCACTGGACAGGGCTGCTTCTTTTCTGACTTCTGACGCTTGATTCCTCCGACAGCGACAGATTCTGGCTGCAGGTTTCTGATACTAGAGAGTCTGATAGCGATCGTCCCTTGTATCCTCGAACCTCAACAGACTGTAGATTCGGTCGCCGCTGATTAATCTCATCCATCATTTCTTCTTTTACTTAACCTGTTTCTTCATTGTCGCTGCTCGTGTCATCAGTAACAGGTCTCGATCTCTCTTATTTCCCATCGTCGACGGTAATGCATCAATGGATTGTGTGAGCTCACAGTTGCGGCTAACTGAAATGCACCAGCCCTTGATAAAGGCAGAAGATAAAATCTAGTTCATAGGTGTGAAATCATATGATTACAGCGCACGATTAAAAATACTCATTCTTGATATCTTGGTTGGTTTGTTCTGATGGATGATGAAGTTAAGAATGGTGGGTAGAGGTGTTTGATTGGGTGACGTGAGTGATAGCGCGATAAGCTAAGGATAACTCCCCTTCCATCTTGTCAAGTGCCTCGCCTCTGAGCCTAGCGCTTTGCGGTCAGGTGAGGACGCTACGAACTGAGTTAATTTATATTGCAATTGCAGTATCGCCAAAGCCATAATCTGTGGATTCTAGTATACGATGAGGGTTGTAGCGAGGGTGCTTCTGATTGACCCGCGCAGCAACATCCTTTCGGAGGCGGGTCTTGTCACTGCTTGCTTTGACCAGCTACCTGGTACACTTGCAGTTCATTTACCGTATCCAGTTAAGTGGGTTAGTACGCCGTGCAAGCCCAGGTCTCCAATGATATCAAGAAGAGGAGTACAGAAGGGCCAATCATATGATGTCTGGAAGACCCACTCTGACATGTCGTGTTGAGAAAAAAAAGGCCTTCTTGGAGTTGACTGCCATTCTGGCCTGTGCGCACCTGGCTCTAGGGTACGTGGCTTTCCCGTTTGTTGAGCATTCGTCTTCTGTTCGAATAACACTTTACTCAGTTCAAACGAGCAAGTGAAAAGGAAAGAAGACAACCGAATATTAAGGTACCGTTGTTCGGTGGACGTGATCCCGCAGAATTGAAATATTGCCGCCGTTTGTGTTTTGGAATTATCGCTGGCTTTTGTAAAACCTCTATCACACCCCTGGAGTTTATGTCATCGAAATTGATGAATGATCCAAAATAGGTTCTGAATGATAATGAAGCAGCTCAAGTTGAGCATTGCTTCTGTATCGCTTTTGGCTACATTATCTCTAATAGCTAGTTATGTATTAAAAATCTCGACACTTTGAGCACTGGATCCCGAGATGAGGTTTGGAGCCAGGCCAGCGTTTTCTTCGAATCCTGGAAGTGCCTTTCTCCTACTTTATCCGGCATAGTCTGAATCGCATCTCCAGAAGAATACACAGCAGTCCAATGCTCTAACTGGCCTGGCATTACAGTCGCTATCTCAGCGTCTGTCTGAGATGACAATAGACGCAATTGTTCTTATCAAGGACTTGTCATATCTTGATACCCCCGATCTGCCAGATAATCAGAGCAAATGCAGCCCGATATTTACTATGTACGCCACACTTACATCTTGCACAACCGGCGGGCCCAAGGGCATAAAGAATAACCACCAGTCCTTTGCCTTGGTTGCTATTAAGACTAGTACTAAAGCCTTATATACCATAAGTATTGATTTCCTTTCATAGGCGAGACCGTCTCTGATCCGATGGTGTTTAACACAATACTATATGAATACACCTTTTTTATGTATTTTTCCTTTCTAATTCGGATCTAGCCTATTACACACCAGGCAAGCCATTTTGGCTTCTCAACAGAGACTAGGATCTAGACTTCTCCTCTCACATGTTTAGTGCTTCTGTCAATACACTCATGATAGCCAATGGCCACTGGCGACTACATCTGTGTCCTACCCGAAGGAGAACGCAATGATAACTTGACGGAAGCGATCACTCAGTTCAGTGCCAGCACCCTCGATATAACACCTTTGTTCTGTATTCTACTGAACTGGAAGAGATCCCTTCGGTCCATGCCATGATCACCGGGGTCGAACAACTCAAAGCAATGGACGTTTCTCATTTAGCCTAACATATGAGAGTGGTCAATTGCTATGGTCCATTCTCACAATACCATTAACACTCAGTTCTACTACTATTACAGGCATTGGGAAGGGCACTAGGGCAGATACTTAGGCTGTTGATCTGACAGGCTCCAGTTACCCAGCACCAGAAGGAGCAATTGGCAGCTACTTATTAAAGACCCAGTTGTTGGTCAAGGATACCTCAACGACCCCCTAAGCATATCTGAGACTTTTATACACAACTCCGAATTTCTCTCGAGGGTTCATGTTGCTACAAGGGTTTATGTGGACGACTTTGCAAGAACGCTGGCTTCGTCGGATACCTGAGGGAGGGGATTCCGATCTTTATTAGCCACAAGAACGCCCAGCGGAAAGGTCAAGGATGGCCCGTTAAGCTTGTCGAGATTGAGCATCACGTACTAGAGCTTACGGTTTTTAAACATGTGATCCTTCAAGCTAACCGTCTGTCTGACGAAAAAAAACAGTATATCAGAAGCTTACTGCCTTTTACGATTATGAGTGGCAGCAATGATACGAGCCACAACGATACTAAAGAAACACACAGTTGTTCCGTGCTGTGGTCAATTCGTTACCCGATCATGCAGCCCCGCAGGAGTCGCTCTCCAAGCTCCCGCCCTTATACACTGTCTCAACCGTTTGGTTGACAGTTAATGCGATACCCTTGATATCGTCAGGCAGGGCCGACCGTCTAGAACTTTGCGAGGTTGGGTGTTCCCACCCTTGGGCTAACTGAACGAGAAGGCAACCAAGTGTTAACCAGATCTTTGAGTACCCAAAGTTGGAAGATCCTGTAAAACAATCTTAGTATAAATATTGCCTCCTAAATGTCCTTGCAATACACCATAAGATCAGGTCATTTTCTGTTCTCTCGACGAACAAATAGAACCTGAATGAGCTTGTCGACAAGCTGTCCTAGCTGTGCTCTGTCATAATACTAGCAAAATCGACCCTAATCACACTGTCTTGTTAGGGTCTTAGGGCTGCTGCTATTAAGAGACCAGGCAACTATATGAGGTAGAAGATGATGGAAATCGACCCCAGAATAGATAGCAACTGATGACAGCATTCATTGGGGTACTGAGATCTTTAAGGTCCTATTCTCGGAATATTCAGAAACACCCCCGATGCTGGGTTAGACTGGAAAACAAACCGCGAAGCGCTACGCATACTTCACACACATTTATCGCATCCACGGACATCATATGGCATCCACCTCTGCGGGAGACGGTGATAAACGTGACCATTCCATAGTTCACAGTCACCGCGTGGGCGTGATCGCACCGACTCAACCAACAAATGCGATGGCACCACTGACTGATGTCGAAGAGATCGCCCTGAGTGATGAGACCAAACGTGTGGGCCTAAGCTTACTCCATTTCTGAACCTGGATGGCGATGCTGTCTGACAACGTTAGCTTTACACATACTCTGACAGAACTGAGCAAGACCGAGTCTGTTAAGCCATAACGTATAACTGATAAGTTCTTCGTTGCGTTCTTAGATATGAAAGCTACAGACACAAAGTCAAAGACTAAGTTCTCTGCTGATTTAAGCTCTCAGGCACAAGTCTCAACTGCAAATAACACATATAGCTAACAACTTAGACATTATACCACAATTGCTAACTAATTGCTACAGCGTAAAGCTGATAAGAGTCTATCCGAACATTCTTTGTTGACCAAACATAGTTAGAATGTGTCATTGATGGCGCCTTGAAGCTTGCCAATCATCTTGAGCCCGGATATGACAATATTAAAAAGGAGCTCAAGAGAACAGTGAATGATTACTTAGCAACCCTACTTAGCAGTGGTACTGGTGCTCCACTGCCCAGACTCCCAAGCTGGAGATTCTTCCTGCACAGCCATGCTGTATCAGCCTTCCCCGACCTCAGAGTTGAAGTGCCGACCAAAGGAAAGTCATCACGATCAGATATACTCCTGAGAAGACGTAACCATCCTGTTGGATCGGATTCCGGGCGAGGGCGATTTCAGTGACGTAATTATATCTCGACCGGGACATCAAAACGGATTTACCTTGGGAGATAGCGAAGGTGATCTTTCCAATGATGAATTGACTCTAAGCTTCAGACGTCTGCCCAACTCACCAGCAACCTATGATTACGGGTAAGAAGAAGGGATAAATATTAAGACTTAGTCCTCTGATGGCAAGAAAAGAGGTAAACCTGTTTTTGACTGGAACTATCGAACAATCATCATGCCTGAATTCGTTCATGAGTGTATCTAGCAGGGGAATTTCGTCAGTAGCCATCGCTTTTATTTGTGCTGTAACAATATAGGTACTTTGAACAAAGATTGTGAGATCTCGCAGAAGGAAACAGATGGTAGACCGGAAATGTTGGGCATCAAAGGCCGCCAGATAATATGTAATGGTAGGCCTCCCGCATGAGAGAAGAGGCAACTAGCCTACTAGGACTAATGCAACCGCGGCATGCAATCATGAATACCTGTGACAATTACCCCGCCGGTGGTAAGTCTGATTGGTGCTAATGTTATCTCTCACTTTGAGCAACAGCGCTTAAGTGGCCGCCTCTTTTTGAAGCCTGTTGGCTTTTCTGCAAGTCTCTCTAAAGATTTCCTGACGAGTTAATTATGCGTTGTCCTCCTGCGAATAATTGGTTCCGTGGCGTTGTATTCGTCATAGGCACTGTTGCTGTATGTTGGAGGCCCACCAAGCGCTCTGTGCGCTCGTGGAAGATCTCCAAATGGTTGGGGGCGATAAGCAGAGTTAAGCCAGACAGTAAGTAAATTAAAGAGAGCGCCTGGCCAACAAAATTAAAGGCCTTTGACTATCCTCAGACTCTTTATCGTCCAAATCTTAGTCTGTGTTTAACAACCCCGCCCTTAACTCGCCCGTCTTAATCTACCAAAAACTTACCATGAGTCAATCTATGCTAACCAGTCCAGACCGGCTGCGCAAGATTGACCAGCTTCGTGAGAGAAACATTGCTACTTACCTTGCCCTACCCCAATTGGTCGCCGTCGGAGATCAAAGCTCTGGGAAGTCATCCCTCCTAGAAAATTTGACTGGAATACCATTTCCGCGTGGCCAAGAGCTTTGCACTCGTTATGCAACTCAGATCACTCACCGTCGCGATGCCATATCTCGTATTACTATCAGTATCATTCCAGGACCAACTGCCCCAGTCGAGCACAAAGAGAAACTCGAGAGTTTTACTAAGGAAGTGCACACGACTGAACAGCTCAACGCTGAGTTCCCAGACATTTTAAATGAGGTACAGACAACGTTAACTATCTTGGAAATCCAATGCTGACTTTCGGGTAACAGGTGAATACACTTATGGGGATCAAAACGCCTAGAAACGCAGGTGGTATCAAGACATTTACTGAAGACGTGTTGAAAGTTGAGAGATGTGGGCCAGACGAAGATTACCTGACAGTCATCGATGTTCCTGGAATCTTTCGTATCACCACTCAAGGAGTCACTACAGATAAAGACCGTCAATTAGTCGAAAGGATGGTCAAGAATTACATTCGTGATAGTCGCACAGTAATCTTGGCTGTTCTCCCATGTAACGTCGATATTGCCACTCAGGAAATTCTGGCATTTGCTGAAGAGGTCGACCCAACTGGCGAGCGTACATTGGGTATTCTCACGAAGCCCGATCTTCTCAAAGAACGAAGTGCGAAAGCTGTCGTCTGCGACCTAGTCCTGGGTAAGCGACGACCTCTCACCCTCGGTTATTATGTCGTTAGGAGCCGTGGCGGCGACGAGGAAGATTCTGACGGGGATGCCGATTTGCTGCACCATGAAGACATGTTCAAAGATGAACCTTGGACCTCTCTGCCAGATCACAAGACTGGGATCAAGGCTCTTCGAGTGTGCCTACAAGAGCTTCTTGGTCAGATCGCTGACAAGGCATTTCCTAAACTTCGATCCGAGACGCGTCGCAAGCTCACTGAGAAGCAAGAAGAGCTGGCGAGTCTTGGACCTCCACGCCAGACAGGACGACAACAGCAGCAGTTTCTAGTCAGCGTTGCGAGCAAGTTTCAGAACATTGTGAGAGCAGCATTGGATGCTGACTACTCAACAAATCAAGCATTCGCGGATGATAACTTACGTCTCATCACGGAGGTTGTTAACACGACAGATGAATTTGCTGTCGACTTCGAAGCTTTTGCGCACACTTACAGCTTTGAAGCGATAAATCGGCCCAAAACTTTCTCACAAAAAATTCCTCCACCACTCTTTTCTGATCCTGAAGATGAGGAGGAAGAGAATATTGATGAGGTGTCATCTACACGCTCTGATCTTAACTTATATCCCGATCTAGAGGGTATCTTAACAAAAGACTATTTTCCACGTCGACCATCGATAGGAATCATGCCTTGGATCACCCAAATGCATCGACGTTCTCGAGGTGTCGAACTAGGTACCTTTGGGCCACGAGTTCTTTCCAGTGCCTTTCAAGAACAGTCTATTTACTGGCAGAAGATGGCAACAGAGTACCTGAGTAAAGTCATCTTGTCCGTCCACAAGTTCATACTGGGAGCCCTCGGGAAAGTCTGTTATGAAACTCGTATTCTCGATGAGCTCATATCTGGCTTGATGGCTGATCTCCTTGCCAGATATCAGGATGGCATGAACCGAGCTATTCACTTGGTTCATATCGAGAGATACAAAAAGCCCTACACGCTTAACCACTATTTCAACGAGAACTTACAGAAAGCACGGAGTGATCGAATTAATAAAGCTCTGAGAAAAAAGGCGTGGAATGATAAAGATACCGGGCAGCAAGTTGTTAAGCTTGATGATATTTCATCAGTGGTAAACAACCATAGCAATGCCCAACATACAGCAGAAGAGATACACGATATTCTCCAGGCTTACTACAAAGTGGCACGCAAGCGCTTCGTCGATAACATCTACCACCAGGCCGTTGATCACTGCTTGCTTTCAGGCCCATCAAGTCCTTTGATTCTATTTTGTGAACAGTGGGTGCTGGACCTGAGTGATGAGAAGCTACAATTGATTGCGAGTGAGTCCCGCGCGACTCAGGAAAGGCGCCAAACCCTGCAGACAGCGCTGCAGGACTTAGCACAAGCCATAGAGATTTTAGGTTAATAACAGGATAGTAACTTTTAAAATAGGAACAGGTTATATTTATTATACGTTTATATTCATAGTTAACAATATCATAATATTATATATCGTACAGTATCATAAATTTCAAGGATTAAACGTGGACACGCTGCTCTTACTTTCAGCACCCCGTCTGTCTGTTCATATCACAGATTCCTGATCATCCCTGGTTCAAATCGCCCCCCCAAACCTGCAATTCGAACCTATCGCTTCGTTACTAAACGACTTTTGTCGGGGCGGGCCGCTCTAGTCGCAAAGAATTGGGCATAGAGTTAATAAACAGCATGGGCTGTCTGCTTATCTGGACTCTTAACGCTCTGTCCTATCATAATTTACAGGTGCCAAGTGGCACATCCCATTAATCGAACTTATTACCTCTCTTACTCCTACGTATCTTACTACCCCGCCTTATCCGGAATTTAATCAAGACGGATTTAATGGCTTTCGAGAGTCACACAGCATAACTCAAGGACGACTGCAGTGGTTCCGGTAGCCGCGACCACTATATTATCTATGGAGGTTGAAAATATACAGCCGATTCCATTTTCATCCATGTCCAATGCGGCTGTGTAAGCAAATACTGTTTTTCGACGAATCATAATATGGCTACCCTTACCTCAAGCTACATACCGAATGACCTTATCGTCAGCTAATGGTCAACTACATGGTCAGTTGCCCACCATTAACCCTCTATGCGTTACTGCCATATGATGAAGTCTGCCTTGTTCACCTCAGCGCAAGGGCTGTTGTGGCTGCAGCTGGTGAAGGTGGACTCCTACAGGGCCCGCAACGAACCCGAATTCGACCCTTGCATCAAATCCAGATGGGCATTCTTCCTTGTCCTCGTAAAATTTGTTGGTCTTGAGGATGAAGTAACTACATCGTGAACTGTGAAATAGGGTCTGACAAGAGACTTGAGTCCGGACTAGACCGGCCTGGGCCACCCTTGATCTCTCCAACATCTTCCCTTTGTTAATCTGGAATAGCTTTAGGCGGTCATCTTAAGTATCTTATAGACTATTAACCTTATTCCTCTTATTTTACGAAGGCCTATACATCGTCCACTGCAGGGAGAGGCATTATGGAAGTTGTAAAAGATATAAGGTCAAGACGTCTACGCGCCTGGCGTTATTACGGCTGGTTCGGAGCTAAGGTCATGTCCCTCTATCAATTCCCATATTATAGTATGTTAGTAATGAAAAATTGGACGAAATGCCTTTATTAGCTACCTACGCTTCTGGGCTTCTTTGCCAACGCTATCGAGCAGTTCCATGTTGAACAAAGCTTTCTACGACCATGCTTCCTTGCTATGCACATCTACGACTTCCCTATGAACATCTTCAACTAGCTCTGTCCTTTTATTCAAGCGGTGCATGATACCTTTTATGAGAACAGAGGTAGTATGAATAGCCATGATTGATAGCGATAGCTGTGCGACCACCGGATGATACGGCTTCCTATGGCTCTCTTCAGCAGACCACTGTATCTTACTACAGCCCCTTGCCTCAGCCTAAGAGTCTTAGCAAACTGTTATATATTAGATAGCTCTAGACAGTTAAAAGACAAAGGCAAAGAAGGACCGGAGTGAGGCAGAGTAAGAAAACTGAATCTAATTGTTCTCCCCTTCGTCCATCGAATAAACTGCCTATCGATAAGTCCTTCCAAGAATCAACTACCAGAAACACAAAACTAGTTATAACCCGATACTTAATCTACTTCCCTCTTCTTTCTTTTTTGGCCTTGGTGACACTCGTCCATATGGCGTTTCAAATTATCCTGTCTTGTGTATACCTTGTCGCATTCAGGGCATGTTCCGCCGATAGGATGGTAATTGGTTTGCTTAGCCCACGGCCTATGGTTATTCCATACATGGCGCCTAATCTGCTTTTCCTCACTAGCGTCTCCCCAAGAACAGTCGCTCTTGGGGCATGTCCTGTGTTGTGCCATATGCTGGCTGAAAACAAAGAATGCTATCGATCAGCATATGTCCAATAATGCCAAGAAAGAACCTCGTTCGAGATGATGGTATAGAATGGCCACTTACTCGTGTTCTTCTTTGTCGGAAGCTTTATGTTTGCAACCTTTCCAATTACAAGCGAGTCGCGGTTTTCTTTGTACCAGATCTGTTGACTTGTCGGAGAAATCCTGTGTATCGATTGGAGGGGGGCTCGCCGGCCCCGACTGATCTGCGGAAATGTTGGATTGCGGGACTATTGCATCGCCAGAGGGCTCAAACACCTTTTGCATCGTATCTTCAGCAGTGACTGTGGGTCGCTGGTTGTTCGATTGCAAATCACCAATTGCTCATGCGTCATGGGATGGTGCAAGCAGCTGAAGCCGTAGATGCTCTGGCGTCGCAGCCTGCATCAACAGACTTGGATCAATAGCGCCGTGGTCCTGATCAGAGGTTTTATTTGCATAGTCAGGTAGAGGAACGCTTGCATGGAGTGCCCCAGAGTCTAGGCACTGTGGTTCTTTGTATTGCCCTTGATCCTGAGTTGGTGCATCATCTCCGCTCAAGGGCGGATTTTGGGCACCATATCGAAATGGGTGATCAGCTTGGAAAGACATACCTTTCGCAAGGTTTGATTTGGGAATGGAAAGTCACCAAGACCAGGAGTATCTGTTCTCGATATAGCGATAATCAAAAGCCTTCCATTTGCAACTGTTAATGTTGGAGGACGGCCATCAGGACAGATGTTGATGTGAGCGGGGAACCTTATCAACACAAGTCCTAACAATACAAAGGTACATGCTGGAGGCCGGGCACGTAGACCCCTGCCACATCCATGATGACACGAGTGGCTTCCAGTCTCCTCAATGATGCCCCGTAATTGTCCCCGGCCTCCAACATGATTTTGTACCTAGCTTGTAGAGGGGCTCAGGGTACCCATCTACAACCATATCGTTATACAACCCCGAGCTTCCCTGTCAATCAATATGAATATAACGTCACAAAACGGTGCTATAACTGGCGAGGCCCATAAGCGCTTTGTTAAAGTAGCAACCCTGCTGTCTCTAATTGACCCGGTCCGAGGTGAACCGACAGTACATAGTCTCGACATGCACCCCCATGAAAATGCGCGAAAAATGGAAAGTCTTCAAAAGAAATTCCTGGACTCATTCGCTCTAATCTGTTCAACTTCTGCCAAAAGCGGCGAGACAGCTTCAGCTGTGTGTATGGAACAAGGGCATCCTACAGGAACCGTCTTGCGACTTGCTCGCAACCTTGGTGTACCTCAACAACTACTTCAGCATCTAAATGATGTATTGGATGACCTTGCTGCTGCCTCTTCTACAGGTATGTAACAAAGCTCGCCATCTAAACATCTACAGGATTACTGACACGCAAGGCACAGAACTGCCAATTCAGCAAAAAGAACATCAACTCCTACTCAAGATTGTTGATCTTACACGTCTGAAAATCGAAAGCATCTTGCAAAGACTTCGTGATTCAAAAGCTCAACAGTGCACCAAGAAAGTGGTCGACAACCTGAGGAAGGACAGTGTCTTCTCCGACGACCCCGAAAAGGCCGGCTTCGTGACCTGGATGGAACGTCTTCCGGTTCTGATGTCTCTTGAACCCAACGCTGAATCTGCCGTGTTGGTTCCTCACATTAAGTGGGCATCGCGGGCGAAATGGGTCTACTCTGAGCATCTTGAGGCATTATTTTGCCCAGGTGAAGAAGAATTACCGGACTGGGTCTTTCAGATATACAAGCTTGGTCGATACTTTGCAGCAGCAAAAGCGATGATCAAATTAGCGATCAAGCAGCCGTTCCTTTTTACATCAATTCACATCGAAGTGATTAATGCCCCAGACCAAGAACGTTTCACCTTGGGAAACGATTTAGCAGCATTGAAGACAGTACTTCAGAGGCTCACCGATGTAGACCACGATAAGCTCATGTCTCAACTAGGCCAAATCTGGCTCACCGGGGACCCTGAGCTGCGGTTCCGTCAGGCTTGCCGTTTGACATTAACAGTACATGCAGAAATGCAGATACTCAGTTTCTATGATCACCATCCTGAACTAACGCCCCGACTTGCTTTCATGGGAACGAGTAAGAAGACTTGCTTCTTGTGTCATCGATTTATGTCCCGCCATCCACTGCAAATGAGCGCCTCAGCAAGTCACCAGAAGCTGTATCCGTCGTGGAACCCTGCTCCGTGCTTCATATCCGATGTGCGCAAACGCCATAAAACGCTGCTTTGGGAGCTCAGCAGACATTTGGAGGATACTACTGCTCGCGATCTTGAAACAAGGTTGGGGATTCGTCGCCGGAAGAATCTGGATTCAACAGCAGGTCCATCGCTTACAACATCTGGAAGTATTGCTTCAGATTGGTGGACTAGTGGATTGGCACATCCTAACAACATACTGGACCTGAGTCCTTCTGTTTAATGCGCATCGCTCAGATGTCGACCTCACTGATCAGTTTGGTTATAAGCTAAGACCTTAGTACATATGGAGTTTCCGTCAAATATATCCCTTTATATTTAAAATTATAATAAGGCCAGAACTTCTATAAATTATCATACCTATTTAGCTTTTTTACTGACTATCCTGAAGCCATATCCTGAGCCCACTTAGGAGCCACCTATATCTAGGGTGAAGACTTTAGCTTCCAAGAGATCGATTACAGGCTCTAGGTGAGCCTGTAAGCGACAGCAGTGATACGTAAGTCGTTTGGGAGTTTCGTTTAGTTGTTCGTCGTCTTCGGCTTCAAACAGGCCCCTGTCCTTCTTTTTCCGGCGTGATGATGAAAAGGGATCTTTCTGCAACACCCAAACATCCTCCTTAGACCCTTGAAATGAAGAATCGAATGGATCAAATGGATCAGATGAATAATGAGAAATATTCTCTGATGGGATATAGAGAGAAGGTGAGTCAAAGTGTCGCACCGCTTCAAGTGCTGAGGACAGACTCTGGTTGCGGAAAGGCTTTGTGGGACGAGGTGAGTGCAAATTCGAGTTCTTCATTTGTTGAATCAATGCTCCAAGCACCATAAGCCTGCATGCAAGGACACGACAAGATCGGTCCGAGCATAAATTGTCCAATACGCCGTTCAACTGTGCGATCAAATCTTCGAGAAGATCTTGTCTCTTTTGCTCAATTTTATCTACCCTGGTAAGTATTATACTTATGAAATTATGTTGAACATACCGACAATATCAGGACGCATAGGAAGTCCTAATATATCCATAGGCCCGGTACTGCGCATAATTGCCACTCTTGTTGCCTGCTTAAACTTCTCATCTAGGCCGAATACCGATGCAACGAAGATCCATTGTACCAGCTCGTCACACATTTGACTGGGAACTGACTCAGGTAACCGATTAATCCATACCTTGACAAAGAATGATAGAGCGTCATGGCATTGAAGGTCGTCCACAACTTCAGCTATTGAGACTATCATCTCAAGCGTGACCTCATCTGGCAAATCTTGAGCTTGCGCGTGGATGACCTTCATGACAATCCTGAGAGCTTCAGGATCAAACAAAGGCCCGATTTTCCAGTGGTAAAGGCCATCAACTTCCGTCTTCCGAGTCTCACGATAGTCTCCTTGGAACATCGCTCTGGCACGTCGTGATGCTACTGTAAGGTGTTTCTTGGACACCTTTAACCTGAGTTCGGATACCGATTCGTCTCCTAAATCAGTAGGAAAACAAGTCAGTTCTATACCAGTGAGAAAAACCTTTCCGGACGACGTTCTCCCAGACCTTGATGACAGTGGGTAGTCCCATCGATGCTAGAGATTGTGGAATAGCCATCTTTATGGTCTGGCTCATAGGCAGCCGCTGGTTCTTCAACAGCTAGTGGCTCAACATCTGCAACTGGCTCATCCGCGCTCTGGGTAAGCACCGTCAAGTAGGAGATGATAATCAAGGCATCTCCATCAGGATCAATGTTTTCGTAAAGGACGGTCATGTCTGAGAGTGTTACCATATCTTAGGTAAAAAGAGACCCTTCTTGCGACGATCCTAAAATCAGGCTACAAACATTTCACGAGTCAAGAGGCTCAGTATTTGTCACGCAGTAGGTTAGTCTATAAATAGTACTCGAACTTTTGGAATCGTTTACAGGCATGTCAAACACTTCCATCAGTACAAGCATAGCTCGAATGACGTGGAACCTTCATGTGATCATTTATTCTTTGCAATGGCAAGTGCAATGCAGCATGGCCAACATGATATCGACTCTCTACCTATTGCGACTGCAGTAGGCGATTCAGGCCCCGCCTGCGGCTGGCCTCATTTTTTGTAGGACTACACCACAATTCGGCTGTTGATTAGTCTCAGTTGTTACAATTTCGGCATGTCTCATTGTCATGTAAGGCTCAACCAACACAGAGTGGGTCATTTGAGTCATACCTAGAGGAAATGTAAATCCGGCCAATTGCCATCGATATGAACGCACTTGAAGGTGAGCTAACATGTCTACCCCTCATTTTCTTATGGCACTTATGCATCCTGCATGTAATTTTTACCTTTTCCAAGATGGTCGGCCTCCTGTACCAATGCTAAGGAAATTTACATCGAACAACCTTCATCATCGCATTCACATATTCTCGCGCAATTTCTACCTCGCAGCAAGAAACAAACTGAATCAAAATTCATTCTTACTTCTACTACTTGTTTCTGATGTTGCGCAAGAGAGTTGGTTAAGAACATATTTTATATGACTCGGTTTTTCACTATTGAAGTGAAAAGTTCTTCTTGGGTCTGTATCTCTTGGTGATTTATTTTGATTTTTAAACTCTAAATCTCAGCATTTCAGACTACTTTCTAAGGCCCGCGGACCGGCCATCGCCAGTCTTCCTTCACACCATTACCAGTGGTAATCAGTACAGTAGAGCATATAAAAACCTCTTTCTTGGTGGTTTTACGACTGGCGTATCAACCGCGCATCCCATCCCGTCATCGATAAATCCGTAGTCTGATATCCTTTATCCTATCTGTTCACTCCGACATAATGCATGAACTCATTTCGCGTCTTACTCTTCTTCTTGAAACATCCCAGCATGCAGCTTGTCAGAGTTGTGGCACTGGTCTTCTCAACGCCACGCATCACCATGCACAGGTGGCTAGACTCCATGACGACGGCAACACCTTGAGGCTTGAGGATGGCCATAATGGCATGGGCGACCTGCTTCGTCAGGCGCTCCTGAATCTGTAAGCGACGAGAGAATACCTCGGCGACTCGAGGAAGCTTTGAGAGGCCAATAACGGTATTGGAGGGGATGTAACCAATGTGCATCTAGAAGAGAGAATTAGCCGGCATATCCCAGAGTCCAGTGTATAGGACATATCCGGGGAAAGGGGAGCTTTCCTTTCCTGTAAAGGGCACAAGATGGTGCTCACAAAGGCTACATATGTCGATATCTCTCACAATGACCATCTCGTTATTGCCTTCATGGAATAGCGCGTTGTTCACAACATCTTCCACATTGGCATGGTAGCCTTTGGTCAGGAACAGCAATGCCTTGGCATAACGCGAAGGTGTATCCAGCAGGCCGTCACGACCGGGATCCTCGCCGATGCACTCTAACAAAGTTCGCACAGCACCTTGCATCTTTTCTAGGCGTAAGGCGGCCTGTTCTTGACTGTCTCCTTGGCGAGTTCTAGTTTTGACCGCTGTGAAGTTCAACTATTAGTCGCAATACAAAGAAATTTGTACCTAGAGATGCAAGACGACTCAGTCAAGAGTGAGACTATAGTAACTTACAAGGATCTCCAGAACCGGTGACTGGGCCGGGCGACTTCTTGTACTGATCAGGGGCACTCAAAATTTTACTATCAGCAGTAGCCCCAAGGCTGCTGAGCTTGTGTTTTTTTCGTCTTTTGCGCCCATCTTGCGCTAAATTATCGCTGATTGGGGAAGAGACAGTAGCATCGTTGGGGGCCCGTTTCTTAGAGAGGACGTTACCGTTTTTTGAAATAGCCATGTGAGCTGATATAGACCGAAGGGGAACAGAGGCATAAGGCAAGGTATTTCATGAAACAAATTCTGTCGCAATTTGACCTGAAAGCCCGCGACCTAGAAAGGCTTGGAAACGAAGACAAAGGAACCTGATCCTGAGAAAGGGTTGCTTCTCAACTAAGTAAACGTGCGGATAAAGGAACTGGGGGGTATATATACCATTATGGCTTATCTTCTCACCTGCTCTTCATCAAACAGAGTGCATTCACAACCATACATGCCTCTCCTTTCGCCCTATCACCTTTGAAGCTGGCATATACATGTGCCATTGATTATGCATTAAAGACAAATTACAGTCGTCCAAGACGATACACCTGTGAGGATTTGTCTCCACAATCCCTTCTCCGAAATGGTCATTTTGTTGCATTTCTGCCGGAGGCCGGCTACTAATGAGTTGTGTGCGACGCCACAAAACTCCCATGATCACTGTCAAGCTCGGATTAAATTGCTCCATGCTTACGGGTCATATGTGTAGCTCAAGACATGAATCTGATGCTTTCGCCTGCATGGACACGATGAAATGCGGGATGTTGAATACCCAGAGCAACTGTTCCTTGTGCCACTGGGTGTAAGTTTGAATCTTGACAGCATTCACTATAATATATTCACTCGATTCGTAAAAGTTTAGCTCTAGTTACTACATTCTCTTCGGATTTGATGGCAGTTAATGGTCCCCTCTCCATTGAATGCTTTGTCCCCCTTCCGTGTAGAATTGGATTTCAATTTCGTATTACGTACAACCTATCGATGTGGTGCATGATACATGGATACATATATTGCACTTTTGTCTTGCAGCGAGGATCTCGAACCCATATACTTCAATACGGTCTCTCATGAACATGCTAACCGAATCACCACCATGTATTGCTAGCACACCCGGATTTCCGCAGTACATGATAGGCCATGCGGGAGGCCGACCCAAACAGGTTTTTCCGCGGAAGGGAACCCATAAGCTCTTCCACGCACCACGCGGTAAACGTGGTCTTCGTTCATAGGGAGAGCTGAAACCCTTCGCATAATGAGGGGGCTGACGTGGCAACATATTAATGTTGCCAAGATAACATAACGCCTACGCGTACATCAAAGTTCCACCCACTATCTAACGAGGACTTGATCATCTCAATAACTCCCGGAGCGAATACTTCACTGATAAGAGAAAGCATAATAATGAGAATGAAGTGATTTGATTGGCTACTCAAAGATCAATATATTCTCTTCGATAAACCTAAGATTCTGACGCTTCTATTACACCCAGCATCGAGGCAGATAAGAAGCGGCAACAGCTCCGTAGTTACACAGTTCAGCTAAACCCAATCACCATCCATACGCCATCATACTCTATCATCTCTACCGGCACAAAAGCGTGCAAGCTGATATGGCCACTCTCGACACCCTGAAGCAAACCCTTAGGCAGGCAGCGAGGGCGACAGCATCGCACGCAACGCAGCCGCTGTCCCATGTGCAGTACAGCGCAGGTTTCGACGTCTTTATGCAAGGCTCGGAATCGATGACATACCAGACCTTCATTGTCCCTCAACTCTCTTCGCTCCTAGACCGTTTACTGAACTCGCGGGGTCATATCTCGGTGCTAGAAATTGGACCCGGCCCAAAGAGCGTTGTTGGATACTTGCCCTATCATATCAGGCGCAAAGTCAGGAGATATGTTGCATTCGAGCCTAACGACTTGTTTGCCATAAGACTAGATGATTGGTTTCACCCCACCTCAGGGACAGAGCCTCCTCTGCCATGTCTGGAACGCCGCCCCGATATTCATCAGATGCCATTCGCACCAGACAACGATAACAAAAACACAAGGAGCGGTACCAGCTTTGGGACTAGTGATGGTGGGAAGTTCGATGTCGTCTTATTCTGCCATAGCATGTACGGCATGAAACCTAAACGCAGATTTATCGAACAAGCACTGAAATCGCTTGACGAACACCCAGAACCGGGAGTAGTGGTGGTGTTCCATCGTGATGGCGACTTGAACCTTGACGGCTTGGTGTGTCATCACACGGCGTCTTTCCCTACCGGGGTCGTTCGGGTAGCAACGGACGATGAGACATTGGACCGATTTACTTCTTTCATCGCGGGCTTTGCCTTCCGAGATGCGAAAATGGACGAAGCTATCCGGGGTGAATGGCGTGAGCTGTGCCACACACTGGGTCGTTGTGAAAAAGCACACCCCAACCATCTCTTATTCAGTTCGCCCAACGTTATGGCAACTTTTACTAAACATGCAATTGCATTGCCGGACTTGATGGCGCAGATGCCATTGGTGAATGAAGGCAGGAGAATTAAAAACCAGGAGGCCCGCCTCCACCGTCCCGCATCGATTGTTAGGCCGACACAGATTCAGCACATCCAGCATTGCGTGAAATGGGCCCTTGAACAAAACGTTGGCCTTACTGTCATAGGCGGAAGCCATAGCGGCCAGTGTCTTTGGCCCAACGTCGTCGCCATTGACATGAGTGCTTTTGATCAAGTACACACGGTAATAGCTGAGAGGGAGGGAGGAGAACCAAGTTTCGATTCTACGTCCCTGGTTGTCGCCGAGGCTGGCTGCAATACTGGAGACATCATCCGCAAGACTATGGCAGTAGGCTTGACAGTACCTCTGGGAGCCCGCCCAAGTGTAGGCTCAGGGCTATGGCTGCAGGGCGGCATTGGACACTTGGCCAGGTTGCATGGGCTCGCGTGCGACGCTGTCGTGGGTGCCGTAATGGTCAGCGTTGCCTCTGGTCAAGTACTATCCGTCGGTCGCGTACCTAGCAAATATCGACCGGCCAATGCCGTGCAGTCAGAAGTTGAGAGTGATATATTATGGGCTTTGAAAGGCGCGGGGACTAACTTTGGCATTGTTGTCAGCGTCATCTTTGAAACACATGCGGCCCGAACGTATTCTGTCCGAAACTGGAGCATCCCCCTAAAAGGCGATCATGAAGCGCGGCTCAAGCTTCACGAATTTGATCAATGTACCAGAACTCTCTCTGGACAATGTTCCGCGGATGCGTATTTGTATTCGAATAATGCGCAGATACATCTCGGCGTGACGTTGATCGAATCTGCTACGACTAAAGTTCCTTCCCAATCGCATACGCTCATAGGCTCAGCATTGGGGCCGGAAGATAATCTCGAGACCGTTGATGGCGTCGGCCTATTCGAAACTGAGATGTACATGTCCGGTATGCACGGTGGACATGGTGGTGGCAAGACGTCCTCATTCAAGCGGTGTTTATTTTTAAAACAAATCGGGGCCGTGGACATCGCCGACGTCTTAGTAGCGGCCATAGAGACTCGTCCGTCTCCGCTCTGTTATATTCATCTGCTTCAAGGAGGTGGCGCTCTCAGCGATGTGGCCGATGATGCTACCGCTTTTGGCTGTCGAGACTGGCATTTTGCCTGCGTGATAACTGCTGTCTGGCCTCGTGACCAAGGCGGAACTGAAGTTGCTCTGGGTGCCGTGCAATGGGTGTATAACGTCGCCAGGGACTTATTGCCCTTGAGCAGCGGAGCTTACGGTGCTGACCTCGGGCCAGACCCCAGAGACGCGGCGCTGGCGGCCAAGGCCTTCGGACCGAACAGACCGCGTCTGGCCTCGCTCAAGCAGAGCTTAGACCCGCGCAACGTGCTGGCTTACGCCTGTCCGCTCCCAAAACCGCCAATGAAACAGAAGCTAATTATCCTTGTTACGGGAGAAAGCGGCGTTGGTAAAGACTACTGCGCTGATATTTGGGTCTCCGTGTTTACTAGCTGTGCCTGCAAACACTGCAAGGCACGCAAGGCCAGCATCAGCGATGCCACCAAGCGAGAATACGCAGCAGCTACCGGCGCAGACTTGGATGCTCTGTTAGGCGATCGCGCTTACAAGGAACAACACAGACCAGCATTGACGGCATTCTTCAAGGAACAGATGCGCCAACAACCTGGGCTGCAAGTGAAGCACTTCCTGAATGTGGTGTCCGACGCCGCAGATATGGATATACTAGTAATCACTGGGATGAGAGATGAGGCGCCGACTGCAACCTTGTCGCATTTTGTTCCGAACAGCAGATTGCTTGACATTCGTGTCACAGCTAGTGAAAAGACGCGACAAGCTCGCCGGAAGTGCCAAGTCAATGATAATGATCGACATGACTATGATTGCAAGAATGACAATCGTGGCAGCAATGGTAGTAATTCCAAGTCGAATTCGACAACATTGGACTACCGCCATAGCCTCGTCTTTGACAATGAAGCAACGGGGGACGACGTGGTCAAAAGGTTTGCGGAGAAGTATCTGCTTCCCCTCCTCCACAAGGACTTGGAGCGACTAGCCAATATGGTGGTCCCTGTGCCTGACTTCCCACGCCCAGGCATCGAGTTCCGACATGTACTCAACATCGCCCAACAGCAGGGCGGGTTGGCTTTGTGCACTTCTCTGCTACGAACTCAGTTCAAAGGTGACTGGGGTAAAGTCGGTGCGGTGGCCTGTTGCGAAGCGGGAGGCTTCGTGTATGCATCGGCGTTGGCCCAGCAAGTCGACGTCCCCTTGGCGCTAATCCGCGAAAGTGGCAAGCTTCCACCACCCACCGTTTCTGTCAAAAAGCCTTCGTCACATATCTCGGGCTCAGGATCTAATGATTTAGGGGAGAAGAGAATTGAGATAAGTCAAGATCTGATTCCTAGGGGCGCATCAGTGGTGGTAATAGACGACGTACTTGCCACGGGAAAGACGCTTTGTGCAGTGCTTCAACTGTTAGCTGAAGCAGGCATTAGTAATGAGAATATCAGCATCATGGTTGTAGCTGAATTTCCAGTTCACCATGGCCGGGAACTACTGTATCATCGTGGCTTTGGTGGTATTAGTCTTCAGAGCCTTTTAGTTTTTGATGGGGTCTAGCTGGCGAAAGAAACCCGGGATCTCGAGAGTGCAGAGCTTTTTTTGTTATTGAATGTCATCACCAACAGTAATTGATAGAGTCGTAACTAATATTAGTAGGAGGCGAGAGACTGAATCTAAGTAATTTAAACTCTATCTATTAACTACCTCTGCGACCATGACGGATTGGAGTAAAAGCGATCTTTAAGTTATATAATAGAAGTCGACTATGCTCGACTAGCCGTTTAATGGCACGAAGTTGTAAAAGTTATTAGAAAGAAACCTCGGATTGAAATTTTAGTAAAGAGGGTAGGTAGGGTATAAAAGCCAAAGTATGCATTCACACGCGTGAGCGCCGTGCACGCAGATCGTCGATCGAAATGGGACAAATCAGTCGCTGAGGTATGGATTGTATGTAGACAAACCGGAGATAGACCAGTGTTTGGACTAGCAGCGTTTTCGTAGCATGGAACGCTTTAAAGAATTCGTCGACCATCTTCATCTTTCACTCGTGGCCGACAGATGTGACACATCTACCATCTCTACCCATGGCACAACCTCATCTTATCTGCCAATTCTTTCCCCAAGACATGCAATAAGTCAGCAAGGTTATGCGCCTCTTTAGATATGCTCCTCTCCTAGCACTCAGCGGCTCTGGATCGCTTGCGTGGCTGCTTGCCGTCGTTACTTCGAGGGCAAGACCTCTTCAGTCCGTGCTCATATCTCGAACCACTCTGGAGGCCCGTTCCACGCCGTATCCGCAGCTCCGCCAATGACACAGTCCCCGGCTTTTAATAAAGACGGGAATGTCAGCGAGAACTTATATCAGCCATTTCCCGAACGTTCTCGTCATCAAATACCTCCATAATGTCATCTGACGTCCGAATAAATTATCAGAGTTGCCAACACCGAGCTATCGACTGTCCCTCGACGGTCCTCTAGCCCCACCGCATTTGTACTGGTTCTACATAGCCTCCAAGATTATCTGCCATTGTACTAATTACCAGGCGGCGACTGATAGATATCTCGTGATTCTGTGTATCCAGGCGACGGAACAGATCGGGTAGACCCGCCATCTCCAGAATGACCCACGTTTACTCGCTCTCATATGGTTACAGTTTTGCCTTGCCGTAAAGGACCACACGATACTTGCCCCTTAGGGAATCGTGCTACTTCTGGCGCACTTATCCCAGTTGGTCAGGCGCCCAATGACACCCGACCTACTTACTGATGTTCTAGATCGGGCTACAAAAGAATGCGTTCTTTCGGACTCGACCCCAAATACACCCATTATCCTATGTTGCATTTTATATCCACTCTCTTGACGATAAGAACGAGGTTCACTACCTAACGTGACATCCGGAGCAGGCTCTGAGACCTCAGTTCAAGCCCCCTCATACGAGACATGTCAGATTCTTTCTCTTTATATAAGCCGCTGCGCCTCGCAGAAGATACGGCTTACTAGAACAACGAGTTTAGGATATGACAAAGCATCGAGCTCACATATGTTCCATATCTCTTTAAATAATATTACATAGAGGTGGAATGGGATTTCTGAGCCTAGGCTTGAGTTCAACCAGGCTGTAGGGTAACGTTGAAGTCTCAGGTTTTTTCTAGACTAGGCTAGATAGCTTCGACGCCTACTTAGTCAGCCCCTCTCGGTTGGCCAGATTTGTTAGTTGCGGGGCGAACACGTCACGAACACGTCGCGAGTGAAACGAAAACAAACTAACTGCATTAGCAATCCAACATCCTAGCCTATCAACATGTCATTTTGATGTCCTTCTCAAGTTACTAGGGATGGAGCTTTTGCCTGTATTGGACTCTCCATGTCCAGATGGGCCACAACTCAGTTTAATTGTTTCATTTCGTCACCCGGCCTATCCTCGAATAAAGCGCGAGCTATTACGCTTTAACGCAGTAGATGGTCCGGGGAAGGACGGTCTTGACTATGACCTAGCGCTTATATCATGTGGTATTGTTACCGGAAATACCTGGAAGACTGGATGGTTTGTAATAATTGATGATCTTGAGCGATTCTCTCGTGTGGAGAGGCCTGAGGATAATATTCTAAGAGGCCAGGTGTATTACTATTTTGTCGCTGACCATGAAGCCTCCTGTATGAACACGTCTTCTCCTCTTCTCTGACTATGATCTAATGCGTTTCAGATAAATATCCCATCGTTCCATCTTTTTATTATTGGCGGTTTCCACACGCTGAACTCCCGGACCTCTGGACCAGTATCTACATATCTCCTGATGCTGAGAGTCAAAGTACTCGGCGAGACGAAGCAGTTCTTGTTCGGGATGCCACTTGCCGTATCACAGCATGCAAAGGAGCTCGTGAGGTAGCCCACCTCGTGCCGGTTTCGGAGGGGTATTGGTTTGCTTAGAACCAAATGCGTCAGTACGTTAAACATATCTTCGATCCTATTATGATCCCTTTTCTTACTGGCTATAGATACTGTGTGGATCAGCTAAGTAGTTCATCGATATATGATACAAAAAACATGCTGCTTCTAAAGAGGGATCTGCACTTTTTATTTGATCAATGCCGCTTTGTCTTCGCCCCTAAACGGAGTCGATTAAAGAAAGCGCATCTTGTCGTTCATATACTCAATTATAAGAGAGCTAATGAACTTATAACAATCTATCACAACCGAATGGCCCAAGTTCTCCGTGGTATCTCAATCGAGTTTATCTTTGCACGCCTAGCTTAGACATTATTCACGTCGCCCCATTTCCCCTCCTTTACTGGCATGGGTCGACTGGCTGTCCAGCTGTATGACCCAGAGTCGGATCAGGTTCACGAAGAAAACCTTCTCCAATAGGAGATTCGTTTAAAGATAAAGCTTTTCGACGCTTACTCACGAAGTCAAAGTCGGAGCGCTAGTCCTAAAAAACGAAGCCGCGACGAGTTTATAGAAGAGGAAGATGCATCTACATGCAATCTCGATCCTGACAGTAATAATTAGCCTGGCTTGGAATATCCAGATTCACCTCGTGGATGACGTCGTAAACGCAGCTGGATTGCCAAAGTCCGAGAGTCACCACCTGGGCTTATAGAATCTTCAGCCTCGCTAAGAAGAATAACGGCGTCACCATATTCTATACAGTTATCGGAAAACACGTTTCAAGGAAGAGAGCCTGCATTCGTTGAAAGTCAAGAGTCGCAGGCGATTAGCGCGAAGACTATTGACGAGGAACCGCCAGCTAAAAGAGAACGTTTAGACCCGCAATGGCAAGCCGAGAGCTGAAAGTCGCTTGGCCTAAATGCCAGTCGAGTTATGCAAGAAAAAGAGCATACTATTACTACTCTACTTATAAATAGTCTTGCATAAGTTCCCAGTATAAGAAAAAAAGCGCTCGATTCTGTATAGACCTGCAACTTCATAAGCTCTGGTTCTAGTCCAATATCCCAAGATTAATTGTTTTAGAATTGATGTATTTTAACCTGTCTCAGAGGGAGTAGACTTGAATTTTAAATAAAAGTAATAACCTTATACTACTTAAAGAAATAAGGCATAAAATTAAGTAAAGTAAAGTATTATATTACTATATAGTAATTATTTAGCTGGCTATTATTATTCAATTTTCCCCTTCCCTGACATAACTAGCCATTGCAATACATAACAGGAAAACTCCTCCCTATTCCTTTGCATCTTTTCCGTGGACTGGCTCTAGCCTTATAGCTCCTTCTAATCAACTTGCATCAGTCCCTTGATGTATGAATACATCATGCCTGGCCGCTGGTGGAGGTTCCAGGTTCCACCGTCACACAATGCCATTTGTGGAAGACATTCTCTGGGTCGTACCTGCGCTTGAGCTCGCGCAGCCGTTTGACATGGTCGCCGAAAGCATCTTCGGGTGCCAAGGACTCATGTTCCAGGTTAACGTAAAACGGGGCGGGATCGCCCGGGGCCCGTTTGCCGTGGTAGCCGCAAGTGGTGATAATATAATTAGATAACTCGCGCTTAAAGGCACGAACTTTAGCATCATGAGATGCGTCTTCGTACATGAGCGCCATCACGGCTATGTAGTGCTTGCCGCGGTTAGCGAATGCGGTTGCGTCATGCGGAGTGGCCTGAATGGCCGTCGTGGGGAAGAACTCGAAGGCAAGGACTGATTTTGTCATATCGCTGTGAGAGGTGGTGAAATCCAGGAACCGTCGCCCGGCCTCTCCAATAATATTGGCATCCAGTGGCATCAATACGGTACAGCCGCCCACCAGCTTGCGTCCCGGTCCTTCGAACCTTGGGTTGAAGAGTGTATTCGCCGTTGGATAGGGCATTATCCCGGTTAAATTCGCAATAGGACTGAGCGCCAGCAAGGGTGCGAAGAATTTCTCTGCCTCTGCCGCAGGACCGTTGTAAAAGACGCCTGTAATGGCCGCCGGCGTTATGTATTCCGGTGGCGCACATCCGAAGGCGATCATGTAGTTGTGGTCAGTCGCGCAGCGGTTGTGAAACTCGTTTGCAAAAGCTACTAGCTCTGGCACCTTGTCCAACGTGAACAACAGGGCACCCCCCCAAACATCGCCTTGCGGGTGTGCCCGCGATGTGAATCGTGTAACAATGCCAAACTGGGCTCCTGCGCCTCGCACCGCCCAAAACAGATCAGGCTTCTGGGTCTCAGACACCTCGGCAATGGACCCGTCCGCTAGAACCATCTCGACTGAGACAAGATTATCAATAGCAAGACCGTGACGCGCAGTCAAGAAACCATGGCCGCCTCCAAGAACCAGTCCGCCCACGCCTGTTTGGTTGTAGATTCCGCCGACAGTGGCCAACCCGTGGGCAGCTAGCGCCGAGTCGACGTCCCCAAATAAGCACCCACCCTCGTACGTTACTGTTCGACCTGCCGGGTCCACGCTGACATTCCGCATCCGCGTCAGGTCTATCACCATCCCGCCATCGGAGGATGAAGCCCCGCTCGTCGAATGTCCGCCGCCGCGAGCCGTCAATGGGATGTTGTGGGCTGTCGCAAAACGAATCGCAGTGGACACCTCTTCGGGGCTCGTCGCCCTTATTACTACTGCCTGAAGATGCTTATAATCAGCACTCCTTCTGCGCACCTTGGCAACTGAGAAGCAACTTAAAAGGGATCACTGCTTAGGTCTGATGCATACCGCCGGCTTCTCACAGCTGTCACTCCATCGCTTCAAACTTTCTTGGTAACCTGCATCGCCAGGCAGGAGCACATCACCAGCTGTGATGTCTTGTCGAAGCTGGTTAAAAATGCCGCTCATTTTGGTCAACGAAGTTTTCCGCTCTCACATTTATCAACAGTACCATCAAGATTTTGCGGAGGCGTGAGACGCGGCATGGATAAACGGGAGAGAGCGACCTCATTTAAGGAGCTGAAATTGGCACCTGCGGCCGTAGCGCTATCACATAGCCTTGACGGCGCAGACATGTGAAAATCCCAGCAAGATGTGGATCCTAATCGCATGCTATTAAGTTCTGACTATTGGCCTCGGGTTTCCTAGGTGGCTGAGCTGCATCTATTTATTAGTACTTTTATAAATACTAGCTTACTAGCTATTAGTAAACTTCTTTATATTAAATAAAGCCTGATATGCACTTAATTTTACTATTAAGAGACGTAATACTTCGTAATGCTTAGCATCGTATCATACGCCATCTGCAAACATAAACCTAGTATGGACCAGTTTACCTCTTTAGAACTAACCTATCACACTAGATGGTCGTGCTAGCACCTTGATGGCTTGCACGAGCGGCCACCCTATAGAACTTTCCAAATCGCCAAGGCGCAAGCGCGGAAGTAAGCTGCTCTCAGCGCATTTCACATGTTTAAATGCTGGTTTAGCGAAAGAAGGCAGATGCAAATGCCGGACCCTGCGGAGGTCCCTGACTCGAAGGCGAAATATCTCGAGCGAAAACTTTACGTGCACTCAAATGCTCTCTGGAGTGGCTTTCATCAGGCCAATTGAAGAAGGGCACGCAGTCAAGTTTTCCGACAAGGTAACGCACGGATGCCACGTACGCCAAGCTGACGCGATGCAGTAGTAGTAGTTTCTTATGCCCGGAAACTTAGTCTATAGAACTCCTTTCTAAGTTATATGGTTACTTCATGTGCTTCCTCTGCAGCCTCCTTTAGGCCCATACAGATGCACTGGTCACCATTCCAGCGCTTGTTCAGCTTGCACAAGCCTACTATATAATAACTATATTAATTTGTTAGAGTTAGTTGGGTCCTGGAACGCAAATAAGAAATATGGCCGTTTCGCCCTTTTGATTGCTCCTGTTGCACGTCCAGTGACACTATCCCTTGATTAAGAGCTACCTGGGTCATAGTTCTGTAAGTTTAAAATCTAAAAACAAAGCGGCTAGCTTCGGTGGGGGAGGTTGGGGCTTGGGGGGAAATAGACGAGCGCTCCCAGAGCCTCGACGTAGACAAGTGGAGCAGGCTACGTTGGGAGCACGTGAAAATATATGCCTAAGTTAGTAAATCCAGTGAGAGAGGTTATCAACCATATGCACATATAGCTCTGCTTTATTACTTCCTACCGTGCTTTTGTGTTAATCGCGCGAATAAGGTTTAGAAGGTTGTATTTGAAGCTGCGTTGGAAGGAAGTCTCCAGCTGCGCTGCCTTGCTCCTGCGGCTGACCACCATCCACAGCAGAATGCTAACTAGTCCGGGGTATTCCACCCTTCACAGATCGGCAGTGCGCTCGATCGGAAAGCTCCACGTCTTCTCAGACAGGCGGATTCAGCCACAGGAGACTTCCCGAGAGTCATCCGCAAAGTCATTTTGTGGCTTGGTAGGCAATGACAAGTAGGTTAGGGGAGCACATGCCATGAGAATCAACCTATACGCTTTTCGAAACTCGAAACATGTGATGACAGTTCACCGGTCCACTGCAACTCCGCTGACTAGCACATTCCGCAAACAGGTCATTACGACATATAATAAGTACCTGTTGGCTCGAGCCGCGGGGAGCCAATTAAGCAAGCTTAGTTCGGCACAAAACCGTAAGATAAGTATAAAAGGTTGGGATAGCTAAAGACTACTAAAACCTAAGAATTATAATATATTTCTTAGTAATTTTAATACTTAATAACTAATTAAATAAAAATCCTATATAAG
>JAAOAL010000165.1:0-46985 GCA_013186775.1 Fusarium dlaminii | reverse complement strand
AAGATATTAATTAATAAAAAATATAAAATTTCTTCTTTTAATAAAATTAAAATAAATAATAAGAATATAGAAATTAAGTTAACTCTAGATAAGATACTGCCTTACTAAGAAGGGATTAGCAACTTATCTTTCCTCTATATAAAACTCTCGCACTTACGTTTTTGCTGGTATTAACTCCAACTCGCTTCCGTTGTTTGGACCCCTCCTTTTAATATCCGACATATACAGATCCACTTCATTTATCACATTACTTCCGTTTCGTTTATTCCCAGTGACTGAACGCTTCCCCAGCCTTGCATCTGATTGGCCCACAGTCGCAGGGTAAGAGCTCGCCGACTGATTATCATATCCACCATAGTTCTTGCTGAAATATGGGCGCAATGCGGGTAGGCACGCAACGACGATCCCGATGTTGGCATCGAGACAGCTCCACAGCACTACTTACGTTAGCACATACTAGAGAGAAATAATTGCGAGTCCCTATGGAATCATCGTTGAGCTCACCTGTCCGCCCGATAGGAAGTGACCTATCGACTGATGCCCTGTGTAGACTGGTATAGCGCAGAATCGTAAAACAAATGTCAATGAGACCCAGGAGGAACGTGAAGTAGATGCCGGTTTTAAGTGTTCTCTTGAATTGTAATTCGGGTACAATGAGCCAAGGGAGAGCGAAGACTACAGAAATTAGCACCGTCACATTTTCCAGCACTGCATCGCTGTCTAGTTGTCTGTCCGTCTCACCGAGAACGTCGCCAACGAAGTGGAGACTCCAATTGATGTTGAAACGAATTTTGCCTTGTTTAATGGGACATCTTGATTTTGGGTTCCTGTTTCCTTAATCAGCAAGAATTAGTCAAGAAGAGACATTCATCTTAATCATACCAATTTGAGTTAATCGGCGTACACATGCCGAATATCAATCCTATTGTTATAGCGTATGCGATGGCGTTATATGCTATTACCGCCCATAAAAATATTCTCCGTTTGCGCATAAACGTGGGAAATATCTGCAGGTACATGGAAAGAATTGTTGCCTTGCATAGGTACAATGTTGTCATGAATGGTATAGTTCCGATCCAGTACAACTTGGGTTTGGTCAGCCAGTCACATCGTCCTATGGGCAGCTGTGAGGTTATTGAAAGTGTATACCTTGATGATCTGTGGAATGTTTTCGGGATTTCCGCGGAAATTCTGCAACGTTGTTGTGACGGCTGGTTCGAGTGCGCCTAGTCTGTTGAGATAGATCAGGAGGATGGTCGGAGGAATACCCATCAGTAGTGTTACGACCATAAGCAGATCGCTGCCCAGCAGCCTTCGCTTTTGGATTCTGAGGCGGAGATATAGCCGCGCGGCGATGAGTCCCGTGGCGACGCCAAGCAGGCCAAAGGACACGCCCTTTTCCATGTCAGTACATGAGGAACAAAAGTGTGACCGTTGCCATAAGGAGGGGCCGAACCAAGATCGTCTCCGGCTTCGGGCCATGCTGAGCCACGGTCGCCTGAGATTCCATGACTGAGCTCGGTCAGGGCATCAAGCACGAGTGGGGAGTTGCGTGTCGATTGTCTTCGGCTCCAAGCTGCCGGTGCTCTGTCGTGATAGTGATGGAGAAAAGTCGCGGAGAACGACCGTGTGGGGACAGCCGGAGGAGATCATAACTTAGCCCCTGACTTGACTCTGGGTCTAACATTTCAGGCTTTTAGCTGCTGGCCAGGAGGCCTAGGAGATGATGGATTGGGTGGCTTTCCAGCTAGCAGGGTCACACTGACCTCAACACATTCCGGTTGGACGCCACAAAGCCGTGCAGAGGGCGTCAGTAATCAATGATCCTCCAGTAGCGACATGCCATCTCCTCCAATGCGTGCGGACCTCCGCAATGTCACTCGCCCCACTTATCTCCTCCACCTCAGAAGTACGTGAGAGGTACGAAAAGTTTAATCCAATGAAGAAATTAATGCCGTTTTACACCTAAAGCACCATCAAATCATTTCGATCTCATCAATGAGCTCCCCTCCGATTCTAGACGAGATACAAGTCATCACTTTCTATGATGGCAAGAGCTTTCTTGATGAACGGCACAGCCACCGTATTTGGCCAGACAGTTCAACCAGGAGGTCAGTGGCAATGAGGAGGAGATGGAGAGGAAGCGGCCCAAGATACGTAGTCGGACCACCTTCGATATTTGTATCTGTGATGTTGCAATTTGTCAGACCAAATATTGCTAGGACTTCTATCACCACCTAATTTAGCAGAGGAATTTTGTACCCTTTATTTCGTGTATTTTAATTGGCCACAACCCCTCGTCGTGACCACAGTAGAGGTCCGCACGCATTGGGGAGATAGCGCACAGGAAAGCCGTCTTTTTGAGCCAGCACTGTAGGCGAGTATTTGGCCAGCAACATCCACCTATTGTAAAAAGAAATGATACCCGACATAAGATATCTCTATTCATCATGTGTACAAGGTCTTAGAAGGTTCATCAGGATCTACTGCAACCGACTTCTAGTTATGAAATTACTCGTCACAATCCTCCACTTAGTCCATATCATCGTCATCATGATCCGCGATGTCCTTAACGCTGTCAACATCCTCTAATGGAGAAACGCCTCCGCCCGTCGTGGTTTCAAAGACAGTGTGCGTAGCTGGCTTCGATGGTAAGTGTAAGTGGCTTTACCGGGCGCATCAACTTGGTCTGGCGACATGTGTACCTATGAAGGCGTGCCTGTCAGAGCTCTCCTAATATCATCTGTGACGTCGCCGAGGGTGCTCTTACCCCAGATTTCAGCATCTTTTACTAGTAAAATTACCCGAACATGGGTACCTACAGTATTGACCGAAGCCCAGGAATATAACCTGGTACTTAGGGAAGCACGATTATCGAAATATGGCGAAGTGGAGGATGCCTCCTGAGCGACTTCGGGGTATTGCCACGTTGTATTTGCAAAGCCTCCCATGTAAGTTACCTAGTGGAATAGGTAGCCTCTTCGATGATTCTTTTCACGCTTTCATCCTCCCACATGACCACTCGATTGAGCTCTGTTCAGTACTATTGAGTGTCGAGACCGTTCCATACGCGTCAACTAGCTCATTAGTTCGATGCATGGATCTTTGCTGCCTCAGCACTAGGAAATAATCATGGATGGGTTGACATGTGCAGGCCCGCAACTTGTGCTTCCCCAATTGGTTTTACAGTCATGGTTAACTCCGACCCCGATAAATCTGATCTGTCGATTATGATGGGAGGATGAGATCTCGGCCTTTCTGTCACTTACTGCATGTAATTGAAGCCTTATTCCTGCGGCAGCAACATTAACCTGGTTCATTGATGCTTGATATACTCCTCGCGGTGTTCAGTTGACCGGAATTATCACAGCACCCTATCTCCTAAGAGCCAAGTTCCGTCTTCTACTACTTTGCAATCCCACTTGACGCAATCCGGCCCTTTTCCCTATAGCATCGACCAACTAGGACAATGTCCGCTATCTTTTGTTGCCCGGACATAAAACCGTACCGGCCCCGGTGGCTTGACCACGAGCCGAAGTTTACGGCTTTTCTGTGTTGGGCAAACCACCTTACAACGCCTCCAGCGACGGAAAATGACTTCTCCGTGGTCAGCAACGCACTGTACGCTGTTCAGCTTGTGAGACAGGTCAACTATGGACCGCAGGAGGCGATCAGATACTTTATTCCTGCTCAGAATGATTCTATATTCGTAGAGACTGCTGAGATCGATCTTCTAAATGCTAATTTCGAGAAGCTAAATTTATATATAATCTTAATAGTCCTTATAGTTAAATCCTTATACTAAATATTTAATTAATAATAGGTATAAAAACTTTAGATGCGAATATTATAATAAATTTTTTAAAGTTAACTTATATTAGAAGAACCCTATAAACGCGTATTACTGGCGGGCCAATCTTGCAAGGCCGTCTAGGGAAATTGATCTCGCATATCGACATGAAGATACGGAGATGGAGAAAGCCAATGCAGATGAAAAGGCCGAGCGGGAGACGGGACCTGACCTCCCTTTTGTTCCACAGCGTGAAAAGTTACTCCCGAGGCCGTGCAATTTGCTTTCTAGGCCAGTTCAGGCAGGCTGTGCATCGCATTGGGCGACGTCAAAAACAGAAAGTGGACTTTCGGATTCGAACGAGCAAAGCACCGCCGAATTGGATATCGCAGCTTTGAAGAGAGTCCTTCGATTCTTACTTCCGTCAGTCGGGACAAGCCTTGGCTCGAACCCTCTCTTGTCCCTACTATGCCTCGATTGGATCAATCAAGAACTGAGCCTTGGTCTTAGCGTCGAGGCTCTCTGGGAGGCACAACTGACTAGTCCAAATATCATCATGTTTCTTTGTCCTTGTTTTAATATGTCTGATAGCGACTCGGTCGATTTGGGAGAAATTGAAGACTTAGTACTCCCGGCAATGCGCCACATCCAGTCTCTCAGAAATCGAAAGAATGCCGGGCGAGCCAGGCTTCAGGATATTGTTTATCAGGCGTTCGAGGATGGTCGTTCAGTACCTTGGGTGCGCAAATTTAGAGACGACATTACGCGCGTGTTTGAGTGTGGCCCAGGAGAGGACCTACTCCGGCGATGCTGGCACAAGGATGATGAGCTGCGACAAGACCCAAGTAACCAGAACAATGACTTGGGCGATGAAGCCTCCGTCGAAAAGGTACGTTATTGTGACACCTGTACATACGAAACAGTACGGCTGATTGATGGTGGCAGGACAAAGAAGAGAACGAGTCATGGATGAAACATCGAAATCTGGCCGTTGGCATTTCTCAGGATTACGGTTCTGACGATAGCGATTACTATTACGGATATGAATCCCAGAAAGACTTCACGGCCTGCGACAAGGAATGTGGATATTGCGGGCACTGTGATTATTAATGCGAGTAATGCAAATGCGTAACTGAAGTGCTTCTTGTTAGAAATTACGCATATGCGGTCTATTAGTGCAGATTTGTATATTCATGTTATGTTGTATATAAAATTCTGCCCCTTACAGGCTTTACTCTGTCGGGCGCAGTCTTAGAAGACCCTTTCTTTCACGCGACGCCCTCAACAATTACCAGCACGGCTACATATAGTAGTAGCAGCAGCAGCAGTAGTAGTAGTATTAGTAAGGTCTTAGCTAGATTAGAAAGTTATATAGCTGCCTATATTAACAGATAACAGGGACCCAGGTTTCCCACGACTTTAGTATTCATCATATCCTTTTTCATACTTAATTTAATCTCTTTAGTATAAGTTCTTGATGTCATTCACTGATCTTTTCATTTTCAATTTCATGAGCCTAATTTTATTATATTCAAAATTAATTTGACTGAGATCTTTAGTGGCTAGATACAATACTGCCGAAATACCCGCTCAGCACCCCTTCTATCTTTGTGTGTAATTATTATACCTTTGAAGTAGTTAGATATAAGGTCGAGGGATTTTACTGCATACGCTTCTGGTGCATGTGCTTATCATATACGTTAGCTGTATGGGGGCGATAATGGTATGACTTCGTCTATGTTAACCCCGCACTTTTCCATGACTACGCAGCCTTCAAACTTTCAAGCTTCATACTCATCCATCACTATAACGCGTTCATCGAGGCATAAGAGTACTAGTAACTAAAATGCCTGCCCAAATGAAATACGGCCTGTGGTATAATCACCTTATAAGTCGCCAGGTAACATTCTTCGACGATAGCAGCGAAACCATTGAATGTTTTAATCAACAGAAAAATAAAACCCGGGAGGAAATGGCGGCCAATTGTCGCCTAAATGATAGAAGTAGGGAAGTTAGGGAATGGATTGATACCTGCTTATGGGCGACTATATATCTCTAATATTTAATGGAGCGAATCCACACCACTGCCCCGGTCCATATCGATTTCTCCGAGTTTCGGCACAGTCAAGACGAATAAGACTCCAGACCCTGCTGACACTCCTGTTGTTAACATGATCAAACAATGTGACACTCCCAAGGAGGCTGAGCTCTTTACCTCGGCGTTTTACAGCCAGCGGGATGCTAATTCGCTTGAGTCATTCTACACTTTTGGCTTCATTGACACTGATCTTGTCTCGAGCTCCGGTGAGGAAATTACGTGGACCGAAATTGACTCGTCTGATGGTTTTTGGATGTTCCCATCTGCCAGTGTCTCTGTGAAGGGCAAAACAATGAATCTGTCCGGCAACAAGGCCATTGCAGACACCGGTACAACTCTAGTCTTGGTTTCTGACGAGGTCTGCGAGGCGCTGTACAATGCAATTCCTGGGGCGCACTATAACTCGACCCAAGAGGGCTATGTCTTCCCTAGGAGCACAAAGGTAGAAGACCTACCAGAATTCAAGGGGGCGATTGGGGATAAGCAGTTTGTTATCCAACCCCAGGACTTGGTGTTTGCACCTGCGGACAAACACAACTGGTACAGTGGAGTTCAGTCGAGCGGCAAATTGGCCTTTGATATTTTTGGCGACTCTTCCCTCAAGTCGGTGTACGCGGTAAGTCCTCTCGAAGCTGAAATTTCCGGAAGTATGCTAATAAAAGACAGATTTGAGATCAAGGCAATCGACGATTTGGAGTCGTTCCAAAATTGAAGCAACTCAGAATCTGGACCCTACGCTTGTCGCTTAGGGGATTACATTCGTTATTAGGTCAAGAAGGTTTTGCAAGTTTATGCAGAACGTTGATATGGATGATGCGCGCTCTTTAATTGCTTGGTGCAATAATGTTTTGGAATATATGCAACATCTCGGGGATGAATTACTTTAGCAGCTAATGACACAGAATTGTACAATAATCAATATACGAACCATCCACTGCTTGACTCTGCTCCAATAAACATGTGCGTCGTATAGGACAACTGCTCACTACGGTCGGAAACTACATCACACTGGTAACTGAACATCACATCTGATTCTTCTCACATCATTACCTTGTCAAGTCTCATAGCTAGATTACAGCAGCCTTTAAATGAAACAGCAGCCGACATCGTGACTCAATCACTGTTACTTGAAAATAAACAAGACAGGTCAATGTAAGATATGCAAGTAAACAAGTTACTTTTCTCGCTTTCAATATTTTCCATTCCACTCGAACTTGAACAGCAGGCCCCTCCGGTGAAATACTCTCCCGATTGTCATCTATTTGCATCGGCAACTCAGAGTTCCAAACAACTCCAATTCAGCCACTCCTCCTCACCGTTAAATACGAGGTAGCTACTTCAAAAGCTCTTACTGATATAAGTAGCCCTCCCAACCGCACTGCATCTCGTGTACCATTCAGTTCAGCCGTCTCTTGCTACCTCACCACCTGCAACATATCAGCAGCCACAATTACGATCACGTCCGAATAACCAATACATTTACTTACTGGAGCGAATCGTGGCTTTTCATATCATTATGCGCAGCATGTATTGGCTGGCGCACTGGCCAGTGAATGTATTATCGGCATCGGCTATACGTTTAATGCCAAACATAGAGAATAGGTTGCTTGATTTGGGGAGGCAAATCGTGCTCCTGGTGGCCAGGATGCTTGGCATGTCGGCGGATAAGTGTTCGATCTCAGATCGAAGAAAACGGTGTTATAAAGCGGCTGTTTGCTGATCTGGGATATGCATGATTACACTTAATGCTCCGATATCTTAAGGAGGAAACGTCATAACGATGCAGAGTTGCGTCGTCGTTGCATGTGCAATGAGAGCACCTAACGAAGTTGGACAACTATTGGCCAGGTTTGCGCGGGGTGCTGGAAGTTCGTAAGATATTTGCCAAGTCTGTAAGGTAGCTCTTTGTAACAATCAAATCTAGCTTTTCAGCCAAAAGCAAGATCCTAGGCAAAGTGAGGGCAAGAGTATATTGCCCGTATGTGTTTATTGGTGTTCTTTACCTTTGTGCCCTGGGGGCTGAAGCCTCTTTTAACCTCTCAACCTTATCACAGAACTAGTTCATAGCCCAATCACATGCTACACACCCAGCTGAGTTAAAGTTATTTAGGCTTATATGGCAAACAATGTTCTTATTTGCTCATTCTTTACAACGATTATATATATGTGAGCAGCCAAGGCCGTGGACTTCGATGAATGCGAGAGCAATCAGACATGTCCTTTGCCAGAGCCTTACTACCCCGGTAGAGAATCCAAAACTTTCGTCTGGGAGTGAAGTAACGAGTGGCGCGGACAGGTGTGGTTGTCGTTCCGTATTTCATACCACCAGATTACTTTGAGTTTCGAAGTGCAGAAACCGGCGTCAGACACAGGTCAGAGGAGTGTGTGGTGATAGGCTGCTTCAGCGAGCGTATTTCTTCATGTGATAATAGTTGGATATAAAGTCATCGTGCTCTGGCAAAATATCCACAGGACATCGATTCGGAAGTAATTGAGAGCCATCACTACGCCCCAGAACCTTTTCCCGAAATGTTGTTCAAACTCGTCCTTCCTTTCTTGCTTTGCCTCTCTTGGGGTTCTGCTAGCCCTCTAACAGTCGAGCGAAGAGGTAAGAAAAAATTGTAATACACAACTTTGTAAACTGACTGGGGTTAGATGTTAACCCAGATATGTTGTCAATGTTTCACCTGATGAAGCAGTATGCCGATGCCGCATACTGCCAGGAGAATAATAACTCGCCTGGAGATAAGGTTTCTTGTCACTTTAATAACTGCCCGTTGGTGCAAGCAGCGAATACAACCACCTTGGCCGAATTTGAAAAGTGAGTTTACACCAGAAATTTGTCACAATAAAGGCCGTCTCACATGTTGAGTTGTGACCCTAGCCAGTTCTTTGCTTTCTTCCCTCCTATTCCCCCAACCACAACAATCAAAATCTTCTTCATATGGCTACAGCATTCCATTGAGGTCTCCATTCTGACAAATTATTGGTAGTTCACTACTTACCGACGTGACGGGATTCGTGGCTGTTGACTACACCAACCTCCTCACGATCGTGTCTTTTCGAGGTTCAGCATCGGTTACAAGTTGGCTTACGGACATTATCTTTAACCGCATCCCAGTGGATATATGCAGCGGGTGCACAGCACACTGGGGTTTCTGGACGTCTTGGGTTGCCGCTCGCGGCCCCGTTCTCCAAGCTATAAGAACCGCTGCGGCAAAAAATCCTGGATTCCGCATTGTCGTCACGGGCCACAGCTTGGGTGGAGCTATCGCCAGTCTCGCCGCAGCAGAGCTGAGGAATAACGGGTACGGCACAGACTTGGTATTTCTACCTACGGATATCCCACTAGCGGTTTGGGCTTGCTCATATCTTCATAGTACACGTTCGGCGCTCCGCGTTTTGGTGACGATGCCCTCAGCACGTATATCACTAATCAAGCTGGTGGTAATTATCGCGTTACGCATTACAATGACCCAGCCCCCCGTGTGCCACCTATGTTTGCTGGCTATGCCCACATTAGCCCAGAATACTACATCTCGACACCTGGTCTCGCGCCTGTTACCACTGCTGATATCCGGGTATGTACAGGCATTAGAAATCCGGACTGCAACGGGGCATGGATAATAGTGGACATCCTAGCGCATATCGAGTATTTTGACATCATGGGGCTTTGTTACCCACTTTTGGACATCTAAAAGGGCGCCAGGCTCTTCTTCGCATCTATGACCAGTTGAGTGGCATTTTACACTTTCCTTACTTTAAGTATCAAGACTTATCCAGAAAAGTTGGAATCGGCAATTTGATAGTCCTGCGGGTATTCCCTTCAATACTCATCTGCCACCAGTTCAAGTGTGCTCTTTGTATTAAGAAATCTCACGTTACAACGCATCTACATGACAAGCACGATATCACAGAGGACGGCGGAAGGGGTCCAACACCGTTCCTCCAGACTGACAGCCTCTGAAACCCTGTATCTATCCCTACCCAAATGCTGTGGTGAATTAGCCTCTGTCACATGTTATTGCCTGAACCACGATTCGAGTGGGCTTCGTTATATAAAGGTCGGGCCATCATGTGCATTTCCCTGCACCGGGCAATTATCCCGTAAATTAAGCGCAAGAACTAGACTAACCAATATTAACGCTACCTCCTGAAGTGTGATACTTTTGCTTTGTTGTAAATCACCATTGTGTTAAACCCGAAGTGTATTTTCTTGCCAGAACGTTATAACTAACTCATAAACTCAATACCACTACCACCTTCTGATTACACCAAACCTTCTTCTCAGTCCTAATAGTACCAATATATATATCATTACAAAACTTTCTTTAATTGCTCTAGTGCCTCAAGTAAGAGCTGCGCTACAACTACCTAGGTTGAGGCACTCCGCTGAGGCACTTCCATGCAACTCGAGCATTCATATGCTTGGGCAAGCGAAGTCCGGCCTCGTTAATGCTATTACTGGTGACTATCGTCTGGTCAGCTTTATGCGTTGCTCGTGAAGTTTTGGGTACTGAAGCTAGATGCAACATAGAAATCAGCCTGAGTCAGCATGCTGCCAACAAGTCTAATAATGGCAAATCTGGACGGTGACCTGGAGTTTGCGTTGAATACCATCGCAGAGAATAAGCTCAAAGTCGTTGTGAATGGCGTCACACCCGCGCGGCTTAGCTCTTCAGACCCGCTGGTTGGTAAATCTACAATACAGTTCCGAATCGCCTCTACTTATGAAGTAGTTTCTGGCGTTTTGAAGGGGTAAAGACGGAGGCCTGAATCTGACGATTGGCTGTGTTAATGGAGATAATTTGATGCCCAACATCGCAGAAATCTCAGAGGTCTTCAGAGAAAAATAATTGCCAAATATGGACAGTCCGAATTCTGAGATTAGTTATGTAGATGATACTTATAACTTTCTGGATCTCCTGGATGAAAGGCCCATCATTGCAGCCAATGCATCTCTGGGCTATCGTGCCATCAGCCGTGGCTTGCGTGAGAGAGCAGATGTACCTATATGTGGCTGTGTAGCAGATGTTTCTCCGGTTATAGGCGTAGCTTCTTGGTGGCATAGTAAGATTGAAGATGACTTTCATGCTCTCGCCGGGACTCTTGTTGCCAGCCATTTGATAGAGTGTTCAACCTGTGTCATCGGCGGCAATTTCGTTGGTTTCAACAAACATGCCATACAAAAAGCTACCCCCTGTTTTCCCGATTGCCAAAGTCGATATCAATGGCCACATAGTTATTACTAAGCAAGAAGGCACTGGCAGCATCATCACCGCCGATAGTTTACTGTTATCGTCTTTGCGAGATTCAAGGCAATATATATCTCAAAAGTGATGTCAAGGCAGATATCTCAGGCATAGAGATCGAGCAGAAGGGCAAGGATCCCTTCGAGTTCTATGGAGTTCGTGAATATCTACTGACTGACACCAAACGCTGGCCTTGTTATATGGAGGAGATGACCTTTCATGCGACTTACTATGCTCCAAAAGAGAAGTGGGATCATTTTGAAGCTCACTAATAAAACTGAACCCTTAGAACCTTTAGAGCCTCGCAAGAGCTACGACACATTGGATGCCGTGACGCTAAGTCCCTTTGACTCGTGTAAGAGGCGACCTCTCGGGAATATCGTCCTCGGCCATTTTGGGACAAGTGTTGAAACTTTAATTTCGGAATCTTCGTCAACAAGGCTTTGCACTGGGAGTGGTTGCGATCGTTCATGACCCGTATACAGATGCAGAAGTTAATGGGCAAAGATTCGCGGCCGTCATATCATGCGAAGAGAATCAAGCTTCTGTGCATAAATACTGTGCATTTTGCTATCTACGGTCCATTGGGCCTTTGTGTCAGCAGCTCAAGGCTTCTGGACGCCCTTGGCTAGGGCTTTGGTGAGTTTATTCAGACTGTGTATGTATGTACCGATTTCCGAAGAGATTGGCCGGGATATGTAGAGATTCGATAGGACTGCCCATTTCGATACATCCTTTACTCTGTCTACCCTAGAATACCCTAATACAAATAGATTTACCAGTCTGATCTTATCTGAACGAAGACATGGCCAAATCTAATCGGGCCAAGGGTAACGTAGCTATGTGACGCGGGAATCGCTGCGTAATAGATAGATACAGACGATAATATTAGGGACTCTCCCCCTTTCTATCTAGATGAGTGACGAAGGCCGGTCTCTTATATGCTTGTGTTTAACACTAGGCAGCAGTACTCTAAATGAATCACCTTATAGCGTATTTCCAAAGCTGCCTTGTGCTATTTCCGTTACAGGGCCGTGCCGTCCAACCTTGAAGGGTTTAGTTCGTCCAACTGACAAATCCAAGGACCTTGACCGAACCTCCCAAGGCCTTCGTAGCGAAATTGAAGATACCATACCGGTACCCCATGAAGTAATTCCATCCAGTTGTCAAAGTGTAAGCACCACCCAGTTGAGAAAACGAGTCCCCGTCGGTGCTGTAGTAGAAAGTTGCCTGTTTGTTGCCATCAGCCCTCGCGTCCATCCTGACTTGCAGCCAGACCCGACGCTGTGAAATAGGGGCGGTTGCGACCACAGTCCCCGTGCTAGTGGTTGCCCAGTTGTTGTTACTGTCTTGTGACAATCCATGGACGGCTGTAACAGTATAAGTTCCTCCATCGCGAACAACACCAATCCATGCAGATTGGTCCTTGAATGCAGCCAAGCCAACTTTATCACCATCTGCCATGTTGGTGAAGTCGATTTGGACCGTGCCAACCGGAAATTTTCCGTGAAGTCGATGAGTCAGTGTATTCTTCGCCTTGTACAAGTCGTCCGTTACTGTGGCAGTCCTGAGTGTGAGGCCAGGGTTGTCGAGCGAGAATTTGGATGTATCCGGGTTGTGGTTCCACTCCCACGTTGGACCCAGCTCGTTGCCCCAAAACGTATCTCCACCAATCCATCCTTGAGTATTGTTGTTCTTCGGGAGAGGATATGGGTAGGATTCAGCCCACTTGCCGTCGACAGTTTGGAGAGTGGGAAAACCGTCCGAATCCCAGGTTATCGGGGCAAGAACAGGCACCCTACCTAAAGGATAGGCCCAAGAAAAGGACATGAAGTACCAGTTTCCGTTGGGAATCTTCACCAGGCTGCCTTGAATCGGTGAGGCCGTACCAGAAATAGGCCCTGGAGTTTTGTTGCTGTTAAGAATCTTATTTGTGTAGGGACCCCAAGGGCTTGAAGATTTCCAAATCTCGGTGATACCATCACTGGGACAATCGTTGAGGATGTAATACAAGCCGTTGATCTTATACATGCGGTTGCCCTCGATCCCAGTGCACTCGGATGGAAAGGTTAAAACTTGCTGATTTTTGACAATGGTGAGCCCATCCGAGGAAAGTTGAGCCACAGACACCTTATTGCTTCCATATGCGACATAAATAGTGTCGTCGTCATCTATCAGCATACCACAGTCGTAGAAGCAAGGTTGGAAGCTGGAAGATTTCTGCCATGGCCCTGCGACATCCGAGGCTGTATAGACGTAGGTGGTCCAAAAGTTAACACAGCCGATCCAATACCACTTGTTGTTGCTCTTGCGGTACCGCATCGTAGAAGCCCAGGTTCCGCCATTGTAGTTAGTCTGCCCGTTGTCCATGGAGTAACCGGGGCCAAAGTCGAGCGTTGGCACGGAATGGCCAACAGGCTCCCAGTTTACAAGATCGGTGGATTTCAGAATAGGTGCTCCGGGGGAGTAATGGAAGTTAGAACTTGAAAAATAAAACGTTTTCCCATCGGGGCCAAGAAAAACGTCATTGTCGGGGTAATCCGCATAGACCACAGGATTGGTGAAGCTCTGGGCTTGGGCCATGAGCCCAAACCCCAGGATAACAATGGTGAGGGACAGCCACATGGCCAGGAAAGTAGGTAAAGCGGAACGATAAATAAAGCGATAAGTGACTCCGAATTTGTGCGTGGTTGACGGAGAGTTGAGGGGTGGCGAGAACTCTTTAATAGGAGTTCCTACAAACTAAAGGAGCCCGAGGAGCCCGAGATAATAGCACTAGGTTTGCATCTTAACCAGATCTAAGTTTATGCGATTTAGCCGAGAGCCTGCGATTTTGCCAGCCAGTGGCAAAAGATGCGGCTATATCTCTCCCAGCCTTCATTTCGGCATATGAGAGAACAACGCCCCATATCAGTCGATCTGCCGCTAGGATGCCTCGATTATTCCTATCTCGGAAAGAGGGACGAAGTTGGCGCTGATGAGTTTGCGGGGCTCATCGTAGTTTTCCGGGGTTGGCATAGATTCGGGCAATGATCAGCATTTTGCTAATTTAATCTAGAAGGACAATTTAAATTTGCCGGTTACAGAGTTAGGTAAGTACGAGAGAGCAATTCAGACTGCGCTGTGGCGGGTTAATTATTATTCCTATATTAATATTAAGGAGGCTAAAATCTTACCGGTTACAGGGTTCTGTTTTATTAGTTTTTATACTTACTTATTATATAACTTCTTTAGTAAACTAGTTTTTAAATAAGTAAGTATTTTTTTTTAAAAATAAGTTAAAATTATTAAAATTTCTAACCTTTTTATTTAAGTATTATTTTATTTAGAATTTATATATTATATAATATATTTTTATTTAATAACTTTATTTATGCCTTTTTAGATATTTATCCTAGAAGCTAAGATTATAGCTAAAAGCCTATTTTCCTAGTAAACCTTAGCTTTTAGGATAAATATCAGGGGAAAGGGATAAATAGAGATATGCCAAGGCGGGGTATAGCATAATAAGACCAGACAATTCTATATAATTATCCAGGAAGAAAGTACAAGGACTTCATTTACCGCCTTTAATAAATAAATAGCCCACCTCTTGCTGTCTCAAACAGTTTTAACACAGTCTGAGAAGTTCAGATAGTATAGCTTGATCAAAGCAACACAATCCAATAACTAACTGCGCCTTTATTACCTCAGGTCTAATGGCTTCCAAGTTCTTTCTTATTGCCATTAGTAGCATCCTCGCTTAAAATGCTGTCGTTCAAGCGGCAGGTGAGATTCGATTTCTATATACTAACATTTGATAAGCTATGGCACGATCCTTATCACCCAGGAACTGCCATTCATGAGATTACAGCTGCGCAGGTGGCGAGGGAACTTACGTACAACTGGTTTGGATGGTAAACTGATTGTACCCGATTCAATATTTCCTCGCAAAGATGCGCAATTGTTGTTTTCTGGAGTTATGTTGGTTTCCTTTCTTGAAGATCTGCTGATTTGACTAATGATGGAAGCATTCTCACAAGTGGGTTTGTGCGAGGGATCTTCAGGTCAGACTATCTTACACTCCTTATTACTCTATTGCTTGGAATAAAGTCGCTTCTTACGAGACCATCCGTCCAACTCCTGTGACATACCTAAACCTCAGGCTACATATTATGCTGAATCTTTTCGGCTCGCTCACCACCCTCAGAGATACAGTTAGTGAGGGAGGCAAAGACCCCGTAAGAAATATACATCTAAAAGTTAGAATTAGGGCGCCGCAGGGTGGCGGTAAATCTTGACATTGAGTGGCAGCCAAATTCTCAACCAATTCGAGGACGCCACATCTGCGAGGCACCTCAGATCGGCAGCAGCGTTAAATATTGCCTGAGTTCAAATTCTAGTCGAGTTGATCATGATGTCGTGAGGCAAGATATATCAACCGAGGTCCTCATTAGATATCGATATCCGCCTCGCAGTTGGAGTCGGGAAATGGCTATCCATATCTTGACCCTTCTCCTCTCCCTATGCGGGGCCGCGGGGGCCGTTGCGACGATGAACACCACGACCAGCAACCATGGCGATTCAGATCTATTTTGTCATCCATCCTCCGTAACAGATATCTTGATATTCTTCCTGGGTAACCATGTTGCGCATGCCGCAACTGTAATCCCCCTGCCCGCAGAATCGTTCCGCGCCAGCGCCCTCCGTGTTCTCAGGGCGCTGCTCATCCCAACAACCGGTATCGTCATTGGGATCCAAGTGATCGCATCTATTGCAATCTTTGGCAAAGACGACCTGACCACCGGGACAAGAGCAAGGGCGCTCTGTACTATCATCAAATCTTGGAGAGGAGGACGAGCCCGCCACTGGCCGTCGTTCAACGACGGTGTGCATGGGTCGTCGATATTATTGAGCTTGATAAGCATGGCTATGCGGTCGTTTACGTTTCGACGACAGCCGAGTTCGAACCGCCTGACTTTGAAAGTTACGAGCCGCCATCAATACCAGGGAAGAAGGGCGTCCAGATCGAATCGAACTACAACGCGACGAAGATTCTGATCTCCCTTGGCCAGACATTATATTCCGTCTTCACACCATACCGAACGAGAGGTGGTCAGGTGCCGCGATACGGATATGCTGCTTTTGGGTTGACAGTTGCTCCGTTTGGTGTCATGTCGACCGTCAATCTCCTTGGTAACTTAATAGTGCCGACGTATCCGAAGATGTACCTTGTCGAGTCTGCGGGTTTAAGGAAAGCGCGGGAAGAAGGAATATATATTGATGGAGTAGTTGGAAGACTGGTAGAGATCGAGAAGAGAAGGAAGTTTTCTGCCTAGACCACACACAGAAAGACCATCGCTGTACTGGATTTCTCTCGGGAAACCTACAATATGACAATACACCGCTTACACAGTCGTATCGACAATACCCCTCCTCATCAACTACGGGATATCTGGCCTTGAGCCTAGGTCGTCTTCGTTGGCTGCGCGCGTCTGGATGCTACTCTGGCTCGCCTCTTGCATAGCTTTCGCGACCTTTTACACGGCTCTGGAAGCCCTGCAAATGGCGCAAGCGACACATTCTCTTTGGCGATCAGAGGATGGCTTGGGTGGCCAAGAGACCATATTCCTTCTCTCCTTGGATCTTATAGCAGGCTTGATGGTTGCGTTCATCTTCATATTGAGGAATTTGATTCCTTGTGTTGGTGCTGTTTCTGCCGTTGGCGCTTTTGTGATGGTTGGAAAGATGATTAGAGAGAACGGGATGTGGGTTCGAGTAACATCAGGGCTTACCTGGGGTGTAACGGGTCAGGACCCCGTTGCTGTGGCTACGCCAACAGGCACGAATCTAGGAGCTTACTAAGGACTGGGTCTTCGAAGCCACGCCGAGAGCTTATATCTTTTGCAAGACTTCTAGGTATCTAGTTGCTTATAGAATACGTGTAAATCACTTTCATCGTCATCGGGCCTTTTGTCGCGTTGCAATGTGCTATCGAAGTCGACAACCTCCGCTGTGAGATACCTAAGCGAGCGTTACGCCTTCCTTTTATAGATTAGCGTAATAAAGGAGAGCGTTACACTTTCCTAACCAAGTTAGCATTCTGCCAAGCATTGATGCCATGTGATGCCTAAGATTGCAGCATATGTCACTTAAGCTTCCACACCTTATCACACTCCGAAACTTTGAATGTTGCAATCCAGAGTTATCGCTAATCTACGAAGTAGCCATGCGTACCCGATGGGTAGGCGATCAGGAACGAGATCCCGCCGTGCTCCATCGTCGAACCCTAGCGGCGAGACGCCAACGTATCTACAGACAACGTCTGAGGGAGAAACGAGACTCCAGCATCATGGGCAATCAGGCTCAACCTTCGTCTCAAGCAGTTGAGCCAGTGACGGAGGACCGCCAAGGTGACATTAAGAGTAATGTATCCGTCCATCCAGGCAACTGAAGTCAAGGCGACGTCTTTCCTGGAGATGTATTTACCCGCCCTGACCACGAACCCAATGGCCCCAGCATAAGTGACGTCGAGCTAAATCTGTTTGATGACGATGTACTGGTTAGACTCAATTACGCTGAAGAGTCTGGTGCTCAAACGGAATCACAAAGTCTGGCATATTATGCTCAAGAGGAAGCGAACGTTCGCAGCGGCAATCCTCATGGATGTAAATGCGGTTTATATACCTATACACCTGTCCAGTGGTTTTGAAGACATCTTTGAAGAGCCATGTTGCTATACTTTCAAGATCTCTCTAATGGTGTTGTCAAACAGTACGTGTATGCGGTCCATTGGTTGATTCAGTGTATCTGCCTTAGTAAGCCAAGCGTTGGGCCAGTTAAATTAGCTTGCGCCGCTGTGGGTTGCGTCTCCGAACCTCTCTATTTGATGTTTCTGTTCAGCCGCACACGTGTACCATGGCTGACTCACATGTGAGGCTTTTTAACGCAGTCAGCTCCGCCCAGTCCAGCCCAGGACTTATCAGCATTTCTTTCACCACATTTAAAGTCCAAGAAGGCGGCAATAATGACGACTTGCGACTGTCACTCTCCCATTAGCCCGGCCTCTCTGATTAAGAGGCCGAATCCCCCCTTGCCGGAGGTGACAAACGACCATCTCTGCCCCCAATGCGCCTCTATTGACCTCAACGCCGTGCTCCGCTCTGAGAAACATTCGAATGCCGGGATACAACCATGGTACAAGAGCAAAATAGGCTCTGCCTGTCCGCTGTGCAACTTCCTTGCAACGATTGCATCTGCCAGACATCCATCTCCACCCCCAGGCCCCGACGATGAGATCAAGTACCGCTTGGTGGCAAGGCCGCTCGACTCTGCGTTTAACCCGCTGCTTGCCAGTGCCTGCCAAGATATGTCCCTCTGCAACTTTAGGGTTCTGGGGATCAACACGGAGTGGTCTTATTCCAGAGATAGACCAGACTGCTGCATCTTGCCGGTTGACAGCAATTCACAGAACCCCAAATTGGCCACTTTCAGGGAGCTTGACGCTGGCTCCATCGACTTTGGGATCCTGCGGGGTTGGCTAGGTTACTGCCACACTCATCACTCATCCACTTGCGCACCCCTGACTCAGCCGTTCTGGAATGACATACCTGGCTTGAAGCTGATAGACTGTCGAACTAGGCAGGTCGTGGACGCTCCCAGAAGTGCCACCTATGTAGCTCTCAGCTATGTATGGGGCAAGTCCCATGCCGCGGAAGCGACAGGTAAGTCCTTTAGCCGGCGCTGTTTACCAGCGGTCGTGCCCAGAACCATTGAAGATGCGATACAAGCCGTGCTAGGGCTTGATCTCCAGTATTTGTGGGTAGACAAGTACTGCATCGACCAGTCTAGCAATACCGAATTGGCGCAGCAAATCTCCATTATGGACAAGATCTATAATGCTGCATTTTGCACCATCATCGCGGCTTGCGGAGATGATGCCTCTTTCGGACTCCCCGGAGTCGGCTCGACAAAGAGGCAAGACCAGCCGGCCATCCGTCTAAACGGGCAAGTCTGGGTGTCCAGCCTCAAGGACCCCAAGCCGGTGGCCGAGGCATCCGCCTGGGCCAGCAGAGCATGGACGTATCAAGAGGGTCTCTTCTCCAGGCGGCGGTTGATGTTCACAGACGAGCAGGTCTACTTTGAGTGCAATAACACCCGCTGCCGCGAGACTGTGAGCTACGACCTCCACTCCCTTTATGAGAGGATGAACCTCCCCCCCGAAGGGCTGTTCAAGGGCGGTTTTGCAAACGAGCAACACGGCAGCCTCGACCAACACATCCTGGTGTATACCAAACGATCCTTGTCATTCCAGAGCGACATCATCAACGCTCTTACCGGCGTGTTACGGATATTCTCGAGTATGCCGACTCCGACACGCCACTACTGGGGCATTCCCATGGACTACAACATGCACTGGTTCTCTTGCTGGCCTGCAAATAGCGCCGTTATTAAGCGGAGACCTTCTAGCTATTTTGAAGGCTATATAGACTCGGCCTTTGCCCGCGGCCTCTGCTGGCACCTAGAAAGACCCAGCCCCCGAAGATCGGGCTTCCCCAGCTGGTCGTGGGCCGGGTGGATAGGGCCTCTGTCGTCATACGGCTGGGGCTCTCTGTCCGAATTTGGCGACACCGAGGTCAAGATTTGGCTTCAAAAGGACGACGGAAGGGAGGAGAGGCTGAGTGAGGAGGTTGTCGCCAAGATCGGCAATTGTGGCCCGGTGTACAGCGGGTACACCCCGATCCTTCGCGTAGAGGCTTGGGTGATTGATGTGAGCCTTAGGTATTTCGCCGATGGCCTCAGCAGCATCGAATCATATTTGCAGGATAGAAACCATGAACCACAGTACTGCATCAACGCCCAGACACCGGAGGCTCCCTGGCCGTGCATCCGTGGCACTAGGTTATGGCCCGTCACGCTCTCGAAGCAAGTGGGGGAGGACGACGAGCTGCATCAGGAGCTCTGCCGGGGAACTTTTACTTGCGTGCTCCTCGGGAGGCAATCTGCCTTTGGGCTTGTGGTGCGAGGAGATGGGCAGGGTGTTATGGAGAGGCTGGGACATGTTTACCTTTGGAGCTCATATTTTGAATCTGAAGGCCCGTTTGATATTGTCGACGATAAATTTTATCGATTTGTGGACTTGTTTGAATTTTGCCCTCGAGCTAGGCGCACAATCCTTCTTGGGTAGGTAGTATTTGGCACAGTACTTGGCAGAGGTGTCGATGGAACTATGCGTCGAGACAGCATGAATATGGGGTTTCTCACACATCACAGCGTTCAAATCGATGAACACGCAGGCGGCGGGCACTATATAGGCAGCAGTCAACTACATAGTGCATGAGATTTCCTTGACCGGTGATCTGGTTCTGTTTGCAGAGCAGCCAAATTCGCCCAGCAATTGATGATCGAGCATGACAAGGTTAACGTCGTTCCCCAAGCTAGCAACGGGGCGGATTGCACTATCAGACTGCGCCATGGAGCTATTATCCTCGTACAAAGGTGCACCAATTTGACTGAGCTGCCGCACGACATATGATGGACGACAGACTACTCATTGTTGAGATGCACGCGAATATGGTGTACCGGGCTGGGCTGTTGGGTAGATCGGAAGGGAGGCCATTATTGCACTGCTGTCCACAGCAGACAGGCTTATCTCGCATAGAATCATAGATCCGCAAGAGACCTCTTAATACATGTTCCAGAAGTGGACAACGGTGTTAGATTTGCCCAAGGCGGAAGGGTATGTATCTTACTGCTCTGCTCTCGACAGTTCAACCAAGGCGCTTGAGAAACTGTCAACAGCTGTCGCTTGTTATGCTTCTAATGATGCAAAGACTGTCAACTTCCATAACCTTTACCCTTCCGTCGTAAGATACTTGATGCAGAGAAACCGACTGTTCGAAAGTTCATCAATTTCTAAGTTCTCTGCTGATTTAAGCTCTCAGCCACAGGTCTCAACTGCAAATAACACATCTAGCTAATCCATTTCTGTTCTGGATTTGCTGTCCAGATGCAGCGTCATGCGGAACTCAATAACCTTTCCCCTTTCACAGCACTTCATAACAAGAGCATCATTGCCACAGACCTTTGCACCTAGACTTCGTATCATGTTTTAGTTAATCCCCACCCTCATTCATTAAGTTCTCTATAAATACTTTCAGCCTGCTCGCCTGAGAAGAAGAGAGCGTTCGCTCGGGGAGACTCTTGCTCTCTAGAACCCATGTAAACATACTCCCAGATACCTCCATAGTCCCCGATGTTGAGCCACTCGGCTCACTCTTGGTCTCTTCAGCGAACGCTGGTGAAGTTTTCCTCTGCTGTTTCTTGGGTCCTTTCTCCAAGTACTGTGCTCCCACGACTAAAGAATTCTGGATCTTGACGGGGTTCAACTGCGCCTTTGAGCACACTTTAGTAAACGGAGCAGTACCTGGCTGATCGTTCCTAGCCTGCTGCGAAGCTCGGGTGGGATGTTTTGGTGTCCTAGGAGTATCTTCTCGACTCAGGCTCTTCGTGGCGGGCTTATCGGCCTCATCCTCGAGCAGCTTGAGTATGCAATTGACCGCAGCTGCCGTGTTTGTACCTATAGCGAGCTTAGGCATTGTCTGTTGTATGGATTCCACGGGGAACCCCATAGCTGTCAATTCCCTGGCGATTTCGCAGCTCCAACAAGTGGTCGAGCGAGAGACTGAGGTGATTTCGGAGGGTTTCCTAGCTTCTTGTTTATTGGCTTTTCCGTGTCGTCTCTTCCTTGTCATCTTCTGTACTATATCCGCCCTCGTGTGTTCGCTGCCTGGCTCAGTTCTCACATCAAGTGAGGTACCTGCTGCCTTCAACATGGGCTTCTCGTTCTGTGACACAGCCTTCGAGTTTTGAATAGCTTCAAAATGTGAAATCGCTGAAGAGAGACTGTACTGTCTCGCCAGGGCCACGAGCATCTGGTTTGAATCCAGCTGCTTGTTAGATCGAGTGGGACCCAATGACTGTGCCCAATGTTCGCAGTCGGGGAATACGTTCAAGACCTGCCTCTGCCGCGCTTCCCAGAAACGCGATAAAGCAGAGTCTATCTCTTGTACGAACTCGTGCTGTCTTTCTTGCATAACTGTTTCTGCTAAGGAACAATACTGGAAGAAGCTGCGAAGAGTGGTCGAGCTGTACCTTTTCCATCCTCTAGTATCCGTAACGGTAAAGAACTCGCGAGCCTTAAATGACTTTAGGATAGATGCTGCAAGACACAAGTCTGACTGGAAGTCGGTGTTCTGTGTATTCTCGATCAGTAGAGGCTTGATTGTGTCGAGGAAGTCCGCTACCGTCCGATGCAAGAAGTCTAATCGGCATGCATCAGTTTTCGCGCTTAGTTGATCCTGCTCTGACTTTACCACTGTGAGAAGTCCGCAGCATCGACTCCGCAAGCGATCTTCGGTCAGTTCCACTATATCCTCAAGCTCTTCTACAGAGAGACGCTTAATAGGTGCGGATATAGCGCTCCATGGATCCTCGTCCAAGAAGGAGAGTTGCAAGACTGACGGCAGGTGACTGCTAACACTTTTTGATTCGAGTGCAAAGAGAAACATCCGAAAGGCCTGGTTTCGATGCCTCTCATGCATGCGATCAAACATATGCTCATAAAGTTGGAGTAGCTCCTGTGGGCACTCATCTGTTATCTGCTGGAGTTCCGCCAGATTGCTGCCATCAGCAAGACCCTCAAGGAGAGTTCTCACCACGAGCACAACCCATAAGAAAACCCCGGATGCTTTCTTTGTGACTGATTTGACAAGGTTCTTGACACCTGTAGGTTGCTTTTCCGACATGAGTTTAATGCGTCTATTTCCGTAAAGCTGGGACTGGATGTATTCCAGGATATCGCCGCTGGATAAGTCCTCTAGTCGAAGTGTTGGGCAATCCCTAAACGTTTCAACAAAAATTGGCTCCGGTCTAGATGACACAACCATTTTCAAGTTCGAGGATAATGCGAGTAGCTGTTGAAAGAACCGAGTGATCTCATAGTGGTTTCCGTGGTACTCATCAAGCCCGTCGATGAACATGCAAATTTTCATATCCGTCATTTCCCTGATTACGGAAAAAAAAGCATCTTTCAATTCCGTTAGATGCATATTTGAGCATTGGCCGTTCCGTTGTTCATTGGCATGGCCAGACTCGGCCGGTACTTTATTGTGACTGTCCTTTGTCAGGAGCCAGTAGACTTCTTAAATCTCCGTGTTTAGCTTACTGTTTGATCATATGTCTCTCGAGCTCTGACGGTTGGGTGAAGGTTGTCATGTTACAGTCAGTGTGCTCGCATACGAAGAAGATTTTGGGATTCTCATTCTTCATGTATAATCTGTACTCAATGAACGTTAGCTTAGGGAAAAGGCAAATACTGATATCGCTCCGACATGGGTGCTTGTACCTGGAAATCATAGACGCATAGATAGACGGAAATGCCTTCGCTATGAGTTCTCGCCGCTGCTTGAGGATCGCGTACAGCAATCCTCGAAGTAGCCCTTCTTGATTCTTTTGATAATCGGTCCCAGCCAGCCAGAAGAAGTATGAACAAGTTACCACAGGCTTATTGCGGGCCCAGGTTTGCAGGCACTGCTTCGTGCGGTTGCTTTTTACGATGTGCTTCATCATTGTCGATTTTCCGCATCCAGCTTTTCCTTCAAGCCAGTAACAGCCAGATCCATCTTCTAGCCATTGTCGAAAGTTTGACCAAGGCAGGCTGTGTTGATCAGGGTTCTCAAATATCCAGGAACAGGTCTTCTCATAGGCTTCGGGTATTTCCGCTTCTCGTGTGCCCATTCTCCTGAACTGGAGTTCTTCCAATACGGCTTGCTCAATCGCAACGTATCCATGCATGGCAGCCGGCTGTAGCGAGGGATCATAGTTGACTATGTGTTTGGGCATGGGCGGGAAGATGATGCGTTTCTCGAGGGCTTGTCGAAATGAGTTGATTGCCTCCAGCACTTCTTCGTGTCTTTGGTACGACTGGAGGTTTTCCCGCTCCATCGTGTCCGAAACGCCATGAATTGCTCCTTTAATGTTGTACACTGACCCCTCCACTTTCTTTTGTGTCAGATTCTGACATGTCAAGGCTTCATCGGTTCGTCTGAGCAATTGCTTCAGCGACTCTTGCGCATTATAGAGAACGGCAGAGTCGAGAAGCCTTCGATAATGGTCCAGCTCCTTCGCAATTGCGTCCAGCTTCGGCTTATCCCATATTCTGCGCACGGCTTGACCTAAGGTTTTGGCATCGTATTTGAGGTCTGCAGTTATCTTGTCTCTAAATCGAGAGCTAATACCACCGCCATCCCGCTTAACTTCTTCTCGCTTGACCTCATAGCTTCCTATGAACGCCAAGAGTTCGTTCCCCAGGTTCTGGCATTTTGTAGCAATTTCTGTTAATTGCTATGTAAATGTCAGTCGCTGTTCTCCCAAGTGCGCAGAGGCCACCTACCTGATCCGCCAAAGTATGGCATGTAGCCACTTCGTCAGGGGGGGTGATTCTCAGGATCTGATGCTTCAGAATCCGCGTGGTGGCGTCCAGCGTCATGTCAAATTCTGTCATACCATTTCTGCGAATTTGGTTTCCGACATTGACCACGTGCGCGACCCAGTCTATGAATTGTAGGATATTACCTGCAAAAGCGATTGTGGCTAGAGTCGTTGGGTCAACCATTGTCAATACTAAGGGTGTATGGTATCACCCTGATCATGGTAATCGTGGACTATTGAATAATGTACAAAGTGTGCAGAGCTTATCCCTAAGCTTATTATATAATGCCCCGTTGGGGGTTGGGTGTCGACGCGGGAGCCTTACGCGGGAGCAAAGTGAGGCTGAATCGAAGTACATCTTACTTCGCCACCATCAATATGGTCAGGGCAAGAGTTTTGTGTCCAAGGCGTATTTTCAACCGTGGCAATGACTTTGTCAGTCGAGCAATTTCCGCCAAATACCAACAATGAGGTCACCCTCGCCTTGGCTCACACGAGGCGGCCTCACTTGGGCATCAATTGAATAATTCAGACCCCGCATCTCTAGGCTCCGACAAGATGCCTTGGCGCTTGATTGGACAGCCAATATTTTGAACGTGATTAACGTGATTGGGTATCACTTAACCAATTGTATCTGTTATGTCAGATCCACGAGGAGACTCGGGCAGCTGTGGCGCGAATCAGAGAAGGGAAATCAAGCTAAGACAATTATGGTAGAATTGAGTGCACGGGACACAACGAGAGTCAACTGGGTTTGTGGCCCCTGCTCAAAAGAGGCATTGGAAACCGTATTTCAAGGAATTTATAGAGAAAAATACCTCCTTTTTCGAGAAAAGAACTCTGCATTGGAAAGGCAGACGTCTGAAACGGTCTTAATTGTGCTGCGTAGCATGAGGCTGCGCCGGTGGAAAAGATTGTTGTTGATCTTTGCAGCCGGTATAATATATTGTCTGGTTGGCAATGGCTATGGGTGTGCTAACAGACGTAGAGATTGTTTTTCAATATGCGACAATGATCCTGTCTGAACCATGTGCACCGCTGAATTTTTTTCTGTGGAAGTGGAGGGCTTACTATATGGTTAACAAGCGGTACTGCAGTCGGGAGCGGCGTGATAGACCACAAAGAAAACATCGAAGTCTAGAGTGGCGGTGACTGCAGCGACTACTGTATTGAGCTGGGAAAATGCATCGCAAATGCCCCATGCATCAGATCTTAGAGTTCTCAGCCATAAATTTTAAGTTCAAAAAATCAGACCTGGTCGCTTTCGTTAACTGCATATACGCCGGGATTATCTTATCTCTGTGGCTTGCAGTTCTTTTATCCTGTTGGTGTTGCTCTTCTACACCGGACCTTCATGTTAAGACCCGCAAGTTAGGTGACGAACGTGTTTCTGGAATGTGATTAGGTATCCTGAGTATCATTTTTTATCTAACTTAGACGCTGATGGTTCTATTGATCCAACCCACGGCGAGCAGTAGTTGTAGCCCTGACCACCAAGACAACCGAACTGGTTGGATATCATGAGATCATGATTCCGTGAAATAGCTCTAAGAGTCCTTTGCATCGCAGATTGTCTGATCCTCGGAGGTATCTGGAATGGAATGTCTTTAAAGTTCTTTATATTGAACTACCGGTTCATACGGACGCAGATAAACAAACATTAACACTACTAAGAGTTTTGATCTCATCATTACCTAGTGCGGACAGTTGGGTAAGTGGAGGAGTCACAGCTCTTTAACTCTTCAGATCTTTCATCAATGCCATGTCTGTGGTGAAGGTCGGGATCTTGAAAGCTGCACACTCTAATACAAACTAAGATCGAATTCTGTAAGTATATACACCCAAATCTCTGAGTGCCTTGGACCAGGAATTGCCAGATCAGCCTTACCGACGCAAGAGAGAAGTCAATGCCTGCACCTCCATGCCTGACATCAGGGTCAGCTACTAACTCTAGCCTGTCACCACGTCCTCTTCAGGGAGAATACTGGCAACGACGACTAAAACTATGATCCTATTTCCGAAAGTTCGTTTATATAGCCTGAGGAAACAACGGCGAAAGGGTCTACCAAACCTAAGCAGTATTACTATTCCCAAGACTAGATGCAACATCCCTTTACTTCACTTGTAACTGAAGATGTACCAGCTGCTTTAGTTTAAAAGTATAGGCAAATATTGGGTTCCTGAATGCCGCTGATGATAAGAAAACTAAAAGAAAAGACGAAAGCAGGTTGTCGATTTCCTTCGCCTGGTTCTTTAAGCGACTCTGACTTCGATAAAAATCAGCTATCTCTTATCTAACGAGGAAACTAGCGAAGGTATGCTTTTGAAGTTATCTTGTCCCTGTCAGAACTTCTATAAACACAGTTATCGCCCTCACTCGCGTTCAAATCCTTGTTTGCTTCAGTAAAATAACCTCGCAGTAAGGATCATCAGTCACCTTACCCACCTGACATTCCGGTCGTTGACTTCCTCGATAAGAACGGCTTTGATGAAACTGGTGAAACTTCACATATACGCCTGTTGTTGCTGCAGGTACGGTCGTTTCTGATGCTTGTGAACTTGTCGTTAGGCTTCGGATAGAACTGTTGCTGTACTAGTCCTGGTGCTGAAGGCACGGTTAGCAGAGCAGCTGCTGGTCCTGCTGTTGTTCGCATTATACGGAAGCTTGATAGACGCGATGGGGACTCACAGCTGAGAGCTTCTAGTGACGCCGTATGGTCAGCTCAGGGTGGACACTGGTACGGTTGCTGAGGAAGCATGATGGGCGGCACATATGAGGACAGGCCTGACTAGTAGAGGCTGGGCGTTAAGAGGAAGTCACGGTCAGAAGAGAACTCTCTTGCTTCCTCATGGGGCCTCGATACAGTGGGCATGGTTCTTGACAAGCCTATGACCATGAAGAGATCCGTGCCTATCGAGTCAAGGATTAAGTTTGGGTATCAAGACTGCGATTATCTAGAAATTGTAATTGCCTAGGTCAACCTGAAGCCTTATCCATAAACCTAATCAACATTAAAGTATATTTGCTACCATTACAATAACCAGCAACAACCAACAATAGCCAACTTGACTTCCTTTAGCCCTTATATGTTACAATTGTTTCATTCTTGACTATTATCCCCCTTGGATATTCAGATCGACCAGGATAGTCATCAAGATCATTGGAACCGGTTGGATTAGTTACAGCTGTAATGTTGCCTTTGTATCCGCTGCTTCGTGGATGACTCTCAGTCTCAGATATAGAGTCACCATTATGCTCCATACGAACAGCAAGCTCATAAGTAGAACTGGTCTCATCCTTGGGCATTGCGGAGAGACGAATCGACCTGTTGGGAATCGGTCGTGAGTGACTTTGACCGAAACTACTGGCACTGAGGGACTTTGCCGTGTTGAGGCCTAGGCGTGATCCAAGGTAGAGGCAAGCAGGTCGAATAGTTGGTAGGCATGCTATGAATATTTAGTAGCTGCAAGATGACTGGGTTGGGCACATACTAGAGAGAGTGAGTAGATTAATCTCGACTGTTCCCCAGGTAATAGTATCAGCTATGACCCATGACAAATCCTGTGACTTTGGATCTATGTGTAAACCAATGGTGCTAACGACCAATCCAATTATACACACCCTGGATAATTTAGCAATGAAGATGGAACGATAGGCGGAAACTTACAAAGTACCAACCATAAACATTAAAAGGATTCCAAACTTTTGTAACCAAGGCAACTGAAGCTTCTTGATTTGCATTATAGGCAGAATTAAGATGAAAAGATCCAAGATGATATGAGAAAGGACGCTACCAAAGATATACTTGTTGGTTTCGACAAAACAAGTAGCGTTTGGCCTCATGCTGAGCTCCCAGAAGGCTTGGGTAGGTATACATTGGATATCGTTGAATACAAACTATAACGGATTAGCCTGACATCGATTTTGAGTCTTGGGATCATACTCGAGAGATGGCCCATAATGCGGTAGCAGTGAGCAAGGTGTACACGGCAATCTTAATGTTTGCAATTCGAAACATGCGCCAGTAAAAGAACAAAAGCGAAGCCTTTGCAAAACTGACGTTGAAAGTATATGTATGCTCAATAGCAAAGAGATAGTGTAGCATGATGGAATTTGTTTTGACGATGTCCCTGTTAATGTCGTCGACGTGCAGGCCAAAACCCTGGCTAACCCCTAATCTTGCGGTTAGTATCGACGGGAGCTTGACAATCGGACGCTTACAGAGCATTATTATGACAGCCCATGCGATGGCAGAGAACTGTAATTGATTAGACATGCTGCGTTCAGACAAAGGATACTCACGTAACAGGCAATAGCAAAGTAATCATCCCACCAAATCCCCACCCTTGTCAGTTTTCTACTCACGAGTCGGAGGGTGATAAAGACAGTGGCGGCTGCGAATGAACTCCACTCAGCTACCCACAAATTAGGCTGTTTGGTAGGCACCATGTTGGCATATCGGGCTTTTTAGTAGACAGGTCAATCATACCTGGTAAGAAGGAGATCAAGCAATTAATATGCGAGGGACCTGCCCAGTTATGTGTTGGTTACCGGCGTGTCTCGACTGTTCTGAGGCGCTGATTTATTGCCAGCTGCAGCTTCTTTAACCCCTAGGTGGCTTGCGGGGAAATCCTTTCTCTAGATACCGGTCATAAGAAAAGGTTGCAGGAGAAGTCGAACCTCTGTTTCACACCACCAACATTGTGTTGCAATGGGAACGCTGCTTACACAAAACAAGTTAGAAGTGGCGCATCTTGACAGCTGACTTGAAAAATGTAAGCAGCCAAAGGCTTTTCCAATTTGACAATGGGTACCAGATTAGCCGTGAACGCATGATTTTGAGTTTGAGTATCTCACCATTTCAATCGTCAGCAGCCGGGGGCGGACCAGTTTGCGTTGCATTCATGGCTTGGGCTAAGCTTTATGTGACTCCAGAGCGGGTTAGCGGAAGTCAGCCCCGTGATGCAAATCGTAAAGGGTCCCTGTTCCCCGTGATAAATTCAATGCTAGTTTTTCGGCTGTTGCGTACACCAATTAGATCGGGTCTTGGGCCCTCCCGCTTGGTCCCCCTATCGACAGCCCGGGCTTAGCTCTCAGTCCGCAGACTCCAAGCGAGGTACTAACATTATATCCATGTGCATTTCCGGCCCGATCCATGTCATACGCACAGGCACTATTGATCAACTTGTCTCTGCCTCTTTCCAGATAAGAGAAATCATACTTGCTATTGGTTTATGTGGAATATCCAGCCCTGTAAGAGGGTCGAATCACCAATAGTCCAAGGGCTAATGCAAGCCCCAACTGTCCCCGCAAAGGTTACTTCTTATCTGCAGACCAAGACTTTTATTCCCATTAGACGAGCAGCTTCGAGAACCCAAGGAGTTGCATTGGTTTTTTCCAGGAGAGGCCTGCCGTCCAACACCTTAGCCAGACTCGAAGACTGTTGAGGCGTCGTTGAGTTCCTTATACAGCCGCTGGACGTAGCGCAAGTTGGTTCAATGGTCCTTGCTTTTGGAGATGGGAGGAGGTTGCATGATGACGTGGAAGGTTACTTTCAGAAGGGGATGAAGTGTAACTGTGAAGGTCTTTGGTGCCTGGGAGTCTGGCCGTTGCTGTTACTCTAGTGAACGAAGTAAACAGGATTTTCATGAGATTCTGTGACTAGAAATTGACTACTCTACTTTGAATCCAGTGCCTGTATAGATTGAACCAAAGACAAAGAGGCCTTGTTCACCAAGGGCCCATGAACCGGAACATACCAGGAGTAGTGACTGGCTACAACACAATATATTCTTATCCTATCTATTTGTCCTCTTTCTTGATAAATGATATTAGCATTTTCGGAATTGACTTCTGCCCAGTTCGCCCCCTTTCACATTGCGGGTCAGTCTGATACGGTAACAGTCGCCAGCGTTGGAGCTGGCGCAGCTGTGAGAACAGGAACAGGAGCAGGCCCGCACCCGGGCTGTTCAGGTAGCGCCATAGGAACTGGTCTCGCCATCTTTGTTTCCTGGCGTTCCTGTTGATGGCGTAAAGATTTGATTCAACAAATGATCATCTGGTCGTCGTTGTCTTTGTGGTTGACACCGTTCGTAGCCATGTAGCCGTCTTCTCAGCGAATCCCATTGTTGACGGCGATATCACAAAATGGGGCTGACGAACTCGAACTTGCTACTTTTGTCATGAGCTCTCGCACTTGGTCAAGATTGGGATCACACGACTTGATGCTGTTTTTAAGTCTGCTACCAAGTTGAAAGGCAAATTGGGAGAGTCTAGTAATTCATGATGCTACGCCGATCCCTTCAGCCAGTTTCTTAGATCTGTGGATTTGATGGCGCGATGCGAAAATAAGTATCTCGAAAAGTGCGGGGCTGTCGTCATGCACTTACTACCCTACAGTGCCCGTTCTTCTCAGCCACGCGCCGTTACCAAGCATCCCATATAAGGTACATTCAGTAGCTTCACGAAAAAGTGACGTCCACACCTAGCTATATATGCTCCTTCGTAAGAAAGTATTATGTACGTTTATATCTAGCTTTCTAATAAAATCCAGGTTCACACATATGTTCGCGCATGCTTAAGGCTATCTTTTGTATTACGTATTTAATTGCCATGAACGGCCTTTAGATATTTATAACAGGCTTTACACAGGTAAAAATAATATTATAGAATTAAACTCTAGATACATCCTATATATAAGATAGCTTTATATTAAGAAATAAGTTATATTCTCGTTCCCATAACATACTAATAGGCCGTCTCTAAGTTGTAGTCACATGACCGCAAATGCCTCTAATTGTGTTTCAGACTGACAAAAGGGGGATTATGTGCCATAGCAATGGGATTTAAGGGTAATCAAGGCTTTTCCAATAGCCAGATAGCACTCTTCACGGAACGGTATTCTCCGTTATCTAGCGGAAGGAAGAAGTGGCGCAAATGTTTGGTTCTTAATCCCCCACGTTTCCTTTACAGGATTTAGGGACCTGTAATGTAATTCGCACTCAGTGCTACAGTATTAATACAATTGGCACGTTATGAGAATCAATTGCATATCTAGGGGTTGTACAGTAGGACGTTTGTTATCAGTAAGCAGCCACGTAATACCAGGTGATTACGGCGTCCATAGTTAAAATAAGTATTCTTGTTGAACACCTCCGACCGTCTTCCGGATCCACGAGCTGACTACTCTATTGTCTTGAAGTTGGATACATGGAGAACACACAGCAGGCCGAGCAGTGTCTGACTGCGATCCAAAACTTGACCGACTAAGGTCGGTATATAGAGGCGGCAAATCGTCTGTAATCTACAGAAGCTCGCACTGTGCTTAGTCCCAAGAGGGTTGCACTCGAACTGGCTGGGGTTTTCGGCCAGCAAGGGCACTATGGAAAGGCCGCAAGAACCTTGGAGCAGCACCTTACTGGCTCTGAGGACGTGTCTCTTCCAGATGTTGTAAGCCTGCGACTGCACATCATGTTGCTTAGTTTCAAGGCCCAACATGCGCATGATTTCAAGGGCTTTGGAGGGGTTCACCAACGGGTTCTATCCCTCGAGGATATTATTAGTTCGCTTATTTCATGTGATAATTATCTGGATGGAGATGTGGTATGGGTAATCTCATTCCTTTTCGCTGAAAACTTTCTGACCTTTGGGACTCTATTAGGTACGAACAGTCGAAGGCTATTGTGAATTGATGCAGTGGGTCAGCGAGTTCAATCGACCTCTCCAGAAGGAGGCTATGGAAAGGATGTTCGTCTGGGTCAAACAAGCTCTGGACGCGAACATATCACATAGCCAGTTTCGACTTGCCGTGATTTTACTCAGAGTAAACACAGCTGGAGCAACATCACGATTGGCCAAACTATATGGCCTAGACCTATATGAGTGCAAAGAAGCAATGCAGCGTCTGGTGGATGCACCGGCTATCCCAAATATCCTCAAGCAAAGGTCTATCACCTCTTGGCTTGGACAGCAGACACTGAGGATAATGCCGTGGGGGAGTCGTACGAGGTAAATGCTGCAGACCTGTATAGAGAGTCGTGTAGCACAACAGGTGAGGTAGGCATTCGAGTCAGCCAGATCTGCCGCGACATGTCCAGCGGGAATATAGATCTCGTTGAGGGCGGGAACATACTGGAGGGGCTCTTGCAGCAGCTAGAAGACCAGGACTATCTCGCGGGCTGTTTCAAGGCACTCTAAATCATGCAGGCGAAATTGACTGGGCGCGAATTCTTCGAGCTGCAGTTGTCTCATTGACACAGCGCAGACATTGGCGGAGCAGGCTGAGGCACCTGTGCTCGCCATGATATTTAAACTTCGCGCAATATCGCACTGGTATATCCGAGGTGGGCACACGCCACGGGTCATTGAGTTCGGCAAGGGGCTTTATGACGCTCTAGACGGAGCGGATTGTGCCTGGTTCAAGGGTGCCGTGGCCAACATTGTTGCGCTCGCATACATACCGCTCAATGGTCATCGAAACGCAGTAGTGTGGCCAAAGCATTCAGAGCGCCTATGGATGTCGTGCTCTGTTGCAGACGGAGTCAGCGCTGCGGAAACTCAACTACAGGCGGATGTCCAGGCTTGCAATACCTGGTCAGAGCAGGAATTCGATGCAATAGGAGGTCAGGGAATCTACACGAACGGTAAGTTTTGGCGCCTTCGCAGGGGAGTTTGAGCTGTCAGGCTAATCGAAGCAACAACTTTGGCTTTATGAACCAATTGGGCGCACAAATACTGCATTCGGCGTGCATAAAGTATCTGCATTCCTTGAATTTTTAAAGACTTGGAGCCTACAGACCTATTGGCCATGGTATAAACGATACTTCCTTGATGATATTGGTATGGTTCTATCATCAGATTCAATTGCTGCAAGAGCAGTTTCATGAGTATCTGAAGTCGAGGGCAATTATGATAACCCGTTCGATATGGGCAAGGATGCCAATTAGTGCTAGTACGCCCATGAACATTATTGATTACAATAAACTTATATAACATGCTCCGGATGGGCTCATGTATATCGGCCTGATCCTATTCCTACAGTCCAAAACTAACTCTAGTAGACTTGATTTTGGACTGTAGGGCTAGGAGAAGTATTAAGGCAGGTATTCTAGGGAGCCAGGCGCGACTTTGCCACGTTACGGCCTCGTTGGGTAGCTACCGTAGCACCTGTCGAATGGTCCCTCTTTCCCGAACATTTTGGCTTGAGGACTACTCTAATCGCATTTCTCCAGGCCCCTATTTTCGACACGTTGACACTGCGTCGAGTTCTCTTAAGCCTTTCATCTCTACTATGTGTTGTGTCGCTGTGCGGCGAGTGTTTCATACGCTGGATACAAGAGAGAAGAAAAGATAACCAACCTTGTTCTGTGGAAATATTAATGTTACTAGATCAAGATAAAAATAGAAGAGTTGTACCTTGTAGGCGTGATAGAGATGTGTGTTGGTTGATGGTTTGATTGTGGTTTGGGGGGATGTCGAGGGTGCTGGCTGTTAGCCCATTTGAAGCCCACATTAATGTGTGATCTAATTAGTCCGGGCGAAAGGTACAAAGCGCGGCTAAAGGTTAGTCCACGCAAGTCTATCCCTTTTCTTCTTGCGCGCCGCATACATGCGCCTACCTCATTCTTTACTCTACTAGATTCATGCTAGCTGCTCAAATACTGGCGTCAATTCTTACTGCAACTACTTCCTTCATTTCCAGAGCCAAATTCCCATCACTATGAAAAACATAGCCTCACTCAAACCCTATTTCGACGAGATAGAAGAGACAAACGGTGATGATATATGGAAAGCCTGGCTGAGTAAGGCTTTAGATGCTAAGCGTGAACTGGCAAGATTTGTGGCTTCTCGTCGCCTTGGCCCGGGAATTGTCACAGAGTACGTCGGTTTCCTCAAAGGCTCATTTAACTTTAGCTTCCGTTTCAAATTCGACGAAGGACCAGACGTCATTATCCGTTTCCCAAAGCCAGGACATGTAGCTACGACATTAAGGGACGAGAAGGTCACCAACGAGGTCAGAGTTTTAGAATATCTAAGCCAAAATACCACAATCCCTATCCCTCGTCTTCATAGTTGGGGCTTGACTTCTGAGAGCCCGCAGCAGCTCGGCCCGTTTATTATTATGGATTATGTTGAGGGCACGCTCTTGTCGACAGTCCTGAAGCAACCAGTCGAAAACGACCAAGATGACATGGTTCTAGACCCGACTATTGACAACTCGATGTTGGATACGATCTACCGTCAAATCGCAGATTACCTTCTTCAGCTTTCTCGGCTTTCCTTTACTCGCATTGGAGCTATCTCGAAACACGGCGACACTTGGGCTGTTACGAACAGACCGCTGACTTATAACATGAATGAGTTGGTGACTGTTGCAGACTTTCCAGGTGACGTCTTTCCAACTTCGACTTTCGACCGTGCTAGCGACTATTTCAAGTCAGTTGCACATCAGCATCTGACCCACCTTTGGACACAACGCAATCCTTCAGATGACCCAGAAATTGCGCAGGCGCGGTTCATCGCCCGACATCGATTCCGCCAGCTTATTCAAAAGTACTGCATCGACGACACTGGGCCTTTTATACCGTTTTGTGACGACCTGCGGCCTTCCAACATGCTTGTCGATCCCGAAACACTTCGCATCACAGCGGTGCTCGACTTTGAATTTACAAACGCCATGCCAGCACAGTTTACGTATGATCCACCTTGGTGGCTGTTGTTATCTGGCCCTGAACTGTGGCTTGACCGAGGTTGTGTTCGAGAGTTCCGGGACCAGTATGAGCCCAGAATGGAACAGTTCTTGCAGGTGCTGGAACTAGCGGAAGACGAGTTGACTTCAGGAGGGCAGCAACTCGCTCAACCACGCCTTTCCACTCGAATGCGTGACTCATGGGAGTCTTGTTGCTTCTGGTTTGATTATGCGGCTAGAAAAAGTTTCGACGTGGATGCTGTCTATTGGGCCGCGCTACATGACGAGTTGACGGGTGTTGAGCTGCTTGGCGACGAGGCTCTCAGAGTGATGGGGCCATTTATAGAGAAAAAGATGGAGCAACTGAAAGCATATAAGGAGGAGTGCGCTGCTCGTTTCTCTTAATGAGTGGATGACTGAGGCTTTTGTTGTTAAGTATCCTTAGTAATTAGATAGATCTATTATGCGTAATAGGCTACTGCCTATAAGGCTCTTAAAACTAAAAATATATAGTGTTGACACTATGCAGACTCAGCCACAAGCTTGATGCATGCCGGGCCCTTATGCCTGATAGCTGGTGGAACGAACCTCCACAGCAGGACCAGCCTGGATAAAGTCGCGCCAGTCGAAGTCGATGTCGCAGATATGCCCGAATATCTCCTTCATTAGGCCGAAGAAAAGCCATGACTGGAGGTATGGCGTGACGCTAGCGGCTTTACCATCTCAAAGTCAAAGAATCGAGAACCGTCATATTCGAAGTCCCTATCATATAGGTAGCGAATCTTGAAGGAATGGGCATGATCTTGTGTTACGATGTCGTCGCCGATAAGTCGCGCCAAGTCGGCCCTTGGGCGGGCGAGGTGTTCCAGGACTTGATACCGAGAGAGAGGGCTTTGGCCGTGGAAGGGAACAATGATACAGATTAGACTTTTAGCTTAGACTGGCACCTCTGTAGCGCGCTTCTTATTCTTTCCGGGCGGGCTCCGCCATGACGAGGCGGAGAGATGTCGACAATTGGAAGTCAAGGACCAAGACGAATATCCCAAAGGAAATACACCACCGCCACCAGAGGCAACGTCCCTTAATGTTTCATGGCAATTTGCGACGCCAAGAGCATGAAGCGTCAAGTCAAACAAGATGCCTGAGGCTAGGGGCGACCAAAGCGGATGTTTGGAGAGACCATGCCACGAAGTGTGATTGGATGCTGACAACACGGAGGAGAGAAGAGGAAATTTCGAGCCAACCTTGCTAAACTCTTCCCCGGAGCACCAATGGGTACCTGATCCGTCAGCCCATAGTCGCTCTCGTTTCATGCTATTCCCAAGTGGGAAAGACAGGGGGATTGCCCTCACCAACATGCATATGCTCCCTGGCGCTTTGTGTTCAGAAACCATGGCCAACGTCTCGACCCCAATTTGTTGTACAAGACCTTTTGGCCAATTCGTACCTGTACATCGAAGGAAGAGATGATAGAGCGCCAATCAGGCAGCCATGGACGGTCCCGCTGTCAGGTCCATGCACGCACTGCCACCGCCACCTCAATAACGTCCCAAAAGAAGGCTTATCGGAACCTCGGATTGCTAATTCTCATGCTATGGTTTGGCGTGCCTCTCTAAAGTACTTGCTTGAGTGGTTGGTGGCTGCCCAGTTAGTAGGCAAGTATAGTGGGGTTGACCTGGTAATTCACCATCAAGGCGAGGGAGCCGGCCGTAACGCACCTGTCGAGTATTAAAAGTTCAAGTGAAGGCGTAGAGCTAAGGCTGCCTTTAGCCGTGACTGACATGCTTCAACAAGTCACAAGATGGAGGCGAGGCAAAAAATAAAAAATGGAAAAAAGGAAGTGCCTATCAGGAGCCCTCGTTCAAATAATTAAGCATCTAGCCGGTTTGCGTAGGGTTTAACGAACCTTTAGAGTATTACTCAAATAACGTCTATATAGTTCGAGGTAGATCGAGATCCATTAAAGCATGCTAGGAAATGACGTCGTCGATCCTTTCAGGATGTAAACTCGGGGACGGTGAAGGGCTGAAGACGCGGACTCGTCAAGAGAACCCGGCAGCACCCGTCGCCTTGTTAAGCCTGGGTAGCTGAGGCAGGCGATCTGTAGGTAGTGCTAAAAGTAAATTAGTTTATAATATTTTAAGCAAGTAAAGCAATTAGCAGCCTGTTTAATCAACCTCATAAAAAGGTTTAACCTAGCAGTAAGGTTTAGCTTAGCAGAAAGGTTAGCTGTCTAAGTTACTTTAAAAGAGCACTTTAGTGCCCCTGTATAGTAATACAGTAGGGCACTACAGCTGTATTAATAAATAGCCCAGCGCTTCTTTTTGGCAATCTAATTATTTTATGTTTCCTTATAACTTCCTATATGTTTTTTTCTCTCCCTAGACACTAACAGAATGGCCGCCCAGCCATCTAACTCTAGGGGTCAATTACTTGACCTTAACACAATCTTATTACGCTCATGGACCAACTCTCGTACTCCGGATGTCGACACTGAAGTCCTCGAAACCATTCGCATCGCTCGCGCAGTTCCTTGCTGCCGTAATCCCTCCAGTTGCCCCATTCCGACCACCGAACCGCACCTTGTCATTTATTACGACCAGGTTGGAATCAGCCACACCTCTGCCGTCGCGATCTCATATACGTGGGGGAGATTCAATAGACGAAAAGTCTCAATCGGGCACCGCTCGCCGGATAACGGGCCTGGCGACACGATATGCCTTGAACTCGGGATTGAATGGAACACTGCCGATCTCCAGACCTGTTTGGTTAGTCTCTCCGAGAACCACGGCGGCTTCTGGATGGATCAGTTGTGTATATCCCAGGGACAAGAGGATGTTGTTAGAACCCTCGCGAGTATCCCGACCATCTACCGGAGCCTTGACGTAGTCGCACTGATGACTGGTGTATTCTGCGGATGTCTTCAGCAGTGGACAGGACAGATAATTAACGAGTTTGAGTCTCGGCCTATGACGCACGAGGAGATTAATGAGTTGTACCACGACGTCGTGTTAAAGTTCCAATGTGTTAATTCGGCCGGAATGGACTCGTGGTTCGACCGCCTGTGGACACGGCAGGAGCTTATGTACAGCCGGCGTATCACCGTACTCCGCACCTCCCAGACTCAAGCACCCTGCGTGACGAGGGAAGAAGAAGCCGACCAGCTACAAGGCTTTGCGCGGCTGATATACCAGGAGAAGGTGGAAGCAGGAGGTTCAACAAGGGACGCGTACCAGGAGGTAGCACTTGGGAAGACGGGGTATTTGGGGAACGCGATGAATTCGATAACAGCATACTGTAGGTATGGTAACCCTGATTACACTAACCAAGTGAACGCGGCCATAATGCTCGCACGTTTCATGCGAGGCGAGACAATTGAAAACCCACAACGCGAAGTCAGGCAGGGAGACATAAATGGAAGACTTGCAAGTTTCTTGTACCAGCTGGGCAAGCTAGGGCAATCATCACGAAAGGCAACAAAGGCCCGGGACTACGTCATCGCCGTATGGGTCGACTGTCCTCAATATGAACCCCCAAACGAGTACAAGAACATGACCTTGCCTGCCCTCCTCGAGGACGCCATCATCCAGTTAGAGCACAACTTTGGGATCAGTCCTGCATCAAACGCCCCCGCAGGCTTATTCGGTAACAGGGAAGGGGGAGGGCTGTGGCGCCCGACAACATATCTTCCCGAGTCCAATCGCGACACGCGAGATATTTACGGCGTCCTGACAGAGGGTCATCACATCCCTGTCTTTCAAAACTCGATGCCACTTATGTCCTTAGGAGCGAATAGCTTGTCTTTATCATCTCGAGCACAGCCCTACAGCCACGTATTCGAAAACGCGAGCACAGCGGACGTTTTCACCCGCCTCCGACCCTTGGTCGCGCAATTGCCGCTCCACAGCCTTACCCAGGCTACTCATGCGATTATCGGGGATAGATTTCTCGTTCGAGAACCGATACCCAGAGAAGATTACCTGCTGGAAGATATGTTCCTTGGCTTTCTGCTTGGCCCTTATGTGCCTGATCGGCCAGCCAGCCTGTATTATCCATCTGATTGGAGCTTCCCCGAGGTAAATCACCACGACATCGTGTACAGACTCGTAACCTCTGCGCTTAACCTTCCTCTCGACGCCTGTAGAAATGCCCATCTGGAAGTTATGCTCTCGCTTGAGGACCCACCATGCATCGGCCTATTCAAGCCATCCGTGTCACAGGCCTGCCAGAGGCCAGTTCCCAGCCTGGAGGACCGTGTGCGAACGAGCCACATCTATGGCCATCAGTACGCGACATTATGCACGGTACGTGACCGCATGACAAGAGGGTGCTCTCTGTTAGAAACGGCGTTTGTACAGGTCGGGCCGCCAGCCTTGTTGGAAGTAGTGGGCATCTGGGTCCCGATCAAGCACACACCTCTTGATCAGGTACAAGTGCTAGCACAGGCGTTCGGGAGAGACGCCCGGCTTGGTGGATCGCGTATTCGAGAATATCAGACTGGTGATGAACTCCTCGAATATATGAGGCACGATGGTCCACAGAGTCTTGAGGCTGAAAGGAGGTCCCGCAGCAATCGAAATCCTGAACAGAATGGTAAAGATGGAAATTTAGAGAGACGGAACCTGGGCAACTTGTTAATATCGCCCGCTGCGGTTGCCCTCCTATTCTCAATACTTGCGGGCGTGCTTGTTGGGTTTTTTGGTAGTCGAACAATTATGCACTCTCAGCTTCTTCAAGAAGTTCCAGTTGATTCTTGGGAGATATGTATGGTGGGACCGAGCTATTGGAAATAAAAGAGGAAAGGAGCTAGTAATAAAGATAATTAAGAAGCTTACTATTAAAATGCCTTAAATTTATAATATTTTATTAATAAGTAAAAAATGCATTTTATAAGAAAATATTAATTTTAATAAAGTTAACTTTATAATTAGTTATTAAATTATATACTTAAAAATTAAATAATATTAACAAGGATAGTATCTTATTAAGAAATAGATATAAATAAGTAGTAATTTAATAGTAAAAAGACAGGGTTAGTAATATATCCTTAGGCAAACAACTAGCCGCAGTCTTGCTACCAACCCACACACCCAAAGCGATAGCTATACCAGTAAATCTAAAGACCAAGAACTCAGTATCGTTTGTATTCTGAAAATACCAAGTAGTGAACCAAGGGTCATACGGCTCGGCTCAGTAGATCGGCATCTAAAAGCTGGATGAGATTGATCAACTTTCTCATCATCACCAGCGAGCGGCAGCCCAACACAACCTCCTCGCCTTCAGCTTGGAACCTCGTCATGCCCAGCTGTCCATAAATCTTTTAAAACTTTGGGCAGCCCTGGTTCTTAATGAAAGAATAAATATTACACCTTAGCCTGGTTTCTAAGACAACAAGTTAAAGAGTAAGTTATTACATCCAATCTTTTAATGCGTAAAAAATATCCAATGAAGATCAGATGCCAGACACTTTTTTATTTTTTTTTTCTTGTGGAGACTTATCAGTTTGTCGACCTCGTCTTTATTGGTGCTGCTGAAATGAGGGCTCACAGAGGCCATAGGTTCATCCTCGGCGGCGTCATGCTGCAAACCGAAATCTCTTCGCGGTCTTACTGTAGCATCTATTGTGTGTCTTTATCCGATAGGTATATATTTGCTCTCGCTCAGTATCTTTCATTTCCTCTCGGATGACAGCTATGACTCTTGTCTGGTACATTCACTCTACAGACTCCACAGATGCGGCGAACATACAGGCTGCGGCTTAAGACTCTCATGTACTATAGAAGGATTTATGCGTTATGACCAGTATCCATTTGGTCCAAATTTAAAAGAACAAGTAATAACCAAAATGAACAAGCCTAAAGAGATTCTTTTCAACTGACATACCCTTTTCACTCGCCTTATTCGCCCAGACGTCAGTGATACCCAGAAACTTCCCACTTGATTCCGCAAGATGTTCTATCTCCACGCACCGAAAGCCCTTCCTTACTTTCTGATCCCGTGGTGTACTCCTATCTCTCGGATCTATGTCTTCCAGCGGTGCGACATTTGCTATGGGAAGAAAAAGTGATTTCGTGTAGTGTCCCTTCCGCACAGCATCAACGTGAATAAAGCCATCCATGTAGGTCGACTGACGATATCGGCGAGTGTAGAGGACTTGCTGCTTATCAATGAAGGTTATCTTTGATGTCTCATCCGGTTTTTTCGATTGGCTTGGCTCTATTAATAGCACGTGCGGTTGTTTGATAGACACTCGCGGCAAATCCGAGCACAATTCGACTTGACCAAGGTAAATTTCCAGGGGTAGGACGTGCCCCTCGGTGATGCGCTCAGGCCAATGTCGATTGTCCCACTCTGAGATTTGGTCCATCTTGGCCATCACAAACAGTCTCCATTGATGTTTCTCCAGCAGCGCTCGAAAGAAGGTAGATATAACACTGCCCATCTCGCGACCATCGTTGTACTGGGGGTTCTCGACCGTAATTTCCATGGCGCCCAGAAGCGCCCAGTAATGATCTTCAGGGGCTGAAAATCTCCTGCTAACGCGACCAGCAAGGATAAAAAGGGGTGCATTGTTCGTGTATCCAACCAGTCCAGTTCGAAGCAGGTCAGCCAAGAAGATTGCTATAAACTCGCGATTTTCAGACGAGGCAGAGACGAATTCCAAGATCCGTGCTATACCTGGGGGAGGATCACTAGTAGAGTACTCTCGCCAGCTGATATCCATGAACGCCTGTGCGATGCGCGACGCCAGAGGGTTAATGCTGGCACTAATGGTCGAAACCACGGCATCGTCTCCTGCGAAGGCACCGCATTTCAAAGACTTCCCATGCTTGTCTAGGAGACGTGTATTCGGGAGAAGAACGCCTTCCTGCAAGGTCCAGCCAGATGTGAGCCACGGCTCTTCTTCTTGTATGCGCTTGACGCAGTAACGAAGGGCTTCTATGTTACTGCGGAATGGTATTTGGTTGGTGGCTCTTATGCTGCCGGCCAGGTAGCAGCCAAGTAGGGGATGATTGTCCCATTCGATTCTGTGAAGCCAGACAATGCTTGTTTTTGCTCGTTTGTAGATACTCCTGATTTCACAATAGAGTTAGGCTATGGGATAACAAGATAAATGGAACGGTAAAGGCACTTGTAGTACGCACATTTGTTTAGCAATCTCCTGACCGGCAAGCTGCACTTCTGCAGCGGTCAAAGGGTTCCTCGCGCTTCGTTGAGGAACACACATCCAGTCCCACCATACATACTGCATGTCCATAGAACGCATCACCTTCCTAGCTTTGTCAAGTGGTAGGTCTTCAACATATGGCACGTCCCATCGCACGTTTTGTGGCTTCCCTTCTGCAGACAGGTCAGGATCTCTGAACATGCCCCACGTATAGGAAACGATTCCATAATCGATCTCCCTGCCAAGCTGGGCGTATTCATAGAGCTTCCATTCTTCAATGTCAAGAATCCAGTGCGGAGTAGATAGATTTGCCATTGTGTTGGTCGTATTTAGCTTGGATCAGCCTTGCTTGCTGGAGAAGGATGGATGCAAGTTTCAGTAGTGTGAAGAAAATCACACAGGTAGCAGATATACCCGAAGTGATGGCTTGGGGGCGGGCTGAGTGTGCGTAAGGTGATGCACGAGATTCCAAAAACAGTAACATAGAGTCACAAAGTGACCCTACGTACTAGATTGCTAGCCAATTGCGTTCAACCATACTTGGTGATTAACATGCAGAAGATGACGAATGATGACCCCGCGATTGCGAACCGTGCCGTGTTGCATCGTGCCGTGTTGTGCCGTGTCGTGCCGTGTCAATAGTTTCTGCGATCGCCAATTCGTGCGCTCTCCTGGGATGATCGGCAGATATACTTCCCTGTTTACGACAACTCAGCTCGCCTCAATCAGCGATCTTTAACCTCGCAAGGTGCCGAGAAATAAGCCAGCTGTGCTGCTGACGCGGAAATATCCTTCAAGACAGACTTGGGCTTGATGATTACGTTGACGACGATGAGATGCCAAATTGCTATTTGCTCAAACCAAGTTAGTAGGAATGTGATTCATGTAACTCGTGTGATGTGACGACACTGTGGCGACTCTTGGTTGCCAGATCGAGACAATCGTACAGCTTTAGCTCATAAACCGACCTCGAAGGTGATGAAATATGTTATTTGGCTATCGCTATTGGAATCTATGATAAAAAGGCTCATAAACCTACTCTCTGTCAGTCTTTATCCCCTCCAGACAGAGCAATCAAACACTTTGAGAATACTACCATTTACCTTCACAACTCATCAAGTGAGTTGATTATCCTTTTCATCTAATAATACAATGGGCATCGCCAGCTCTGTTATTAGCGCCGTTCCTACTGCTGCCAGGTGGCTCATAGGCAACAGCGGCGCCATAGGTGATGTCGTCAAGTCCGTCAGAGACGTGACTGGACTGGAGGCCTTTGAAGACGAAGATGAATTTTCTATTGTCCCAATCCCTGATATTTTTGCCCCCAGTGTGTCAGTCGTTAGCCTAGAGAAGGATCTCAGAAAGGCCAACACTAAGCTCGACGCTGAAGCCAAAATCGGCCTTAAGCCACCTAAGCAAGACGAAGACCGGGAAACCAAGAGCACCAAGGTCGACAACTTGTTCTGGACGGCTCCTTCTCATCCTGTGGGTTCGCAGAATGGCATTCCATCAGCAGAGATGTATCGAGATCTTGCACTTATCCTGCGGGAAAAAGGATTTCCCTTGTTCTTCAAAGAGAAGAATGGTGATGCGGTAGATGTGGCCTATCGGTTGGCCCAGGGTATATTTGCCAACGCCAATGAAAAAGGTATCGCAATTCACATCAAAGATGGCCGCCACATCCATAAACTTCCAGTCACTATCAAGTCTGGAGACGAGAGCTGCATCATCAATACGCAACACGTATACTACAAAATCCCTATGGGCAAGACCGGTACAGAGGATGCATGGCAAGCCGCTCTACACATGAACAAAAGCTTGACCGATGACTTCCGTCAGCAATACGAGCTTGAACAAGCTGACCTCGTCTTCTTGTCCAACAAAAAGCCTCCCACCGGGCCAGTCTGGATTCTCACGTGCGAGGTTAACTGGCGAACTGTCCTCAAGGCCAAAAATGCGGGCAAGAGCCTCGGGCCTAAGCTCGAAGAAGACTATGGCTATTACGTTCCCTTTACAAACATCGAGGCAAATCACCAGATTCTAAAGATCGTCACACGTGCCAACGTTGCACCTGCCCAAGTTCGAGCAAATATCGAGGTCGCTGCAGGCAAACTATCCGATAACATCAGCAACCCCGAGCTGCGGCTTTTGGACAAAGTAACCGAGCCGCTTTCGGCGCAGGGACCGGATGTAAATATTGCGAATGCGGTATATAACGGGGATTATAAGGATACAGGTGACTATCAAATGGCGATTCGTCGACAGGCTGCTGAAACAGCCAGACGAGAGGCTCGTAACCAGCGGGAGATTGATAATATGACGGCGAGGATCTTGGCAGGAAAGGATGATATGGCTATCAGACGAAAAGCTTGAGCTATCTATGGGATACGAAGGATAGCAACAGCGGCTTCACAGTAAAAGGATTAGGCCAGCTAGGGACGCGCCCTTCATTTCATCAAATGCCCTTCTGGAACTTCTACTAGCTATTGTTCATTTTTACATCCCAGAAAGGACTCTACGTCTGACTTTAAACGATAATTTTCGAGGTATATCTGCTATGATAGGCGTACATCGGCCATAGTGGTCTTCTCCCGAGTAATAAAATCTCCAAAACTACCTATCAGGATCCCCTAGGACAATTAAGTTCTATCCAATATGGTCAACACTACATCCCAGTTGCGTGGTGGCGCGAAGTCGGTACGGAAGCACAGCTCAATTGCTTACTTGGGTGTTTGAAGGACTGAGGGTAACTGAAGGGGGAAGCTAAGAGTTCATGAAGATACGATTACTGTCTTCTACTGCCGAGCTAGACCGAGGTAAGGCGCGCGGTTTTGGTCAGCTTCTGGCCAGATCGCCCGCCTTATCTGGTTGAAATAAAGACTAAGTGCTATATAATAAAGTGCTATACTTACTATTCTGCCTGTCCTTTATACCTATAGTAACATAACGGCACAGGGAAAGTCTGCCGTAAATCTACGGAGTCCACATGCTAACTGAGACTCACAGTATCTGGCTCTTAGATTTGGCACAAGAGCTTCTGGATACTGTATGTCTCCAAGGATATGATATCTCTGCAGGACAGTTTCCTTCAAGCCGACAAAGAGCTTTACTCTCACACCGCGGTTTGAGAAGTGGCTCAAGCAAGTCGCGAACGAATGGTAGAACCGAGTTGCTCCTTGCATTCTGCAGACAGCGCGCACTACGCTATTCTCGCACTTTCAGCCCAGCCCGAATTTCCAGCTCTCGACTCATTTCCGCTTCAGGCTGATAGCTCGACTGATTACTGAATTTGGCACGACCCGCTGCTGTGTCTAACTATATATGGAACACCTTGAGCGGCTCGCACGCGGCCCGGGCAGATTATTTCCTGGCCTAGACCACGCGCTAAATGCAGATCTTTGTTCCAAATCTGGATGGAAAACTCCTCAGCTGAACATCAACTGCAGAACGACCTGCAGGAGGGAGTATGGTACAAAGCTATCAGTGGTCGAGGCTTGGGCGCTATGCAGGCGAGTCCAAGTCGCGGACACGAATCGCGCAGGAGATCAGCATTTATCACACCGGCTTTTGAGTGTGGAATGTTTGACGTGTCCATCGAGATTTTAGGCCGGGGGACTAATCACGGCCCAGAGTGCTCAGCGACATTCACCTGACAATGGCATATTAAGCGTCATACAAGTAGCTCTCATCTCAAGAGTCATAATTGGAAGCTCCTCTCATTGTCGTCAGCGCGTGTTCCCAAGCTCTTTTGAAACGATTCATCTTATAATATCTCGTCATCTCAGTAAAACCAACGCGATTCAATATGACTTTGCAAGTAGTCAAACTTCACATGGTTTACGCGGGCCGTGGTGCCAGCTTCGTCCTAGAAGTAAAAGATGGGATGAATCAACGTCACCTTGTCCTTATCGACGGAGGTCCCGCTGGGCACAGGCATGGTATAACTGGCGCTCCATATACCCGCTATCTCATGGCAGCAATCTGAAGAATATGGGATAACGATGGCTGCTGATGGTCCGGTATTGCGTGAGCCGTTCAAGGAAATGTTCAATGTTGAGCTTGTCTAGCTCGGTTCCGCTGGTATATTTACGAAAATAGAACAAACCATCATGATAGGCGGCATGGTCAAATTTGGAGGCGTTGTCGAATAGCCCATGGTCACTGCCGAGATCTTATTGCAGAAATGGAAGCCTCGAGGAGTCTACTTAAAGTATAATAACAAACCTGGCGCGGAACTATAAGTTAGATATCTTTGCTGGAATATTCTATCTACTCCTACGGACCTACCAGAAAAAAAGCTTTCTTAGCTATCTAAAAGCTATCCTAACTTCGCATTCCAGTTAGTGGTTATTTATTACCTCGCCGGAACACAAAATCTAGAACAGGAAATAAAGGAGCTTCACCCTAGGCTTTATCTTAAGGCAGATATCTATCTCTTTAACTAATATTTCAATCTCTATCTTAATATTACTGCCTTAAAGAATTAAGACTGGGAATATATAATAGTTAGGTAGTTTTA
>JAAOAL010000164.1:0-47240 GCA_013186775.1 Fusarium dlaminii | reverse complement strand
AGAAGTTAGTTAGGGAAGGAAGAAGGTATTAAGGATATAGAAGCATGGCAAAATTACCTATAAAGAGATATTAATTATATCCGCCGAGGCAGCTATTTGCCCTGCCTAGCCTGCAAGGGCTACTGGCAAGGGCAGCTTTAACCCTTCAAAAAAAGGAAGGAAGAAGGAGGCTATCTCAAGCCGATATCAGGAAATGAGGAGTGCCAGAAGACTAGGTACAGTTGCAAAGTATATAATATAGCGATTTGTAACAATGTTCACTGTTGGTACCTCTCTCACACGCCAATTTAGGTGTGGGTGGAATGTACCGATCGTCACGATCATTTTGATTGGTCCTCGATCCTAGTCATGACCTCTCTGATGCCTTATGCCGCTCAAAGAGATAAATGGTACTACCCCTGCATTCTAAAAAAATTCTCCCTCTTGTCTTTCTTACCGCGTTTTCAATTTACATGGGATTGAATTGAACTCTGTGTAGTACTGAGTTTCAGCATGGCTGAGTAATGAAGTGGCTTGCTAGCGTGACTCCAGATAAACGCCTCTGAGCGGCTAGCATCAGGTCACAGGGAGAGATGATCGGCGGCAAGCCACTGTAACATTCTGCCCCGTTCTTGCTGCTAAAGCCTGTGCGGGCGCTGGAGAAGTAAATCTCAATTCCGGCGGAAGCTACTCTAATTCCGATATGTGTGACTGAGGATAGTGCGGTTTTTACTGTAGATCATTGAGGGTAATGCCGAACGACAGTCCTCCTGGAGCATGCCGTGGCGTTATGCAGGGAGTCTAGCTCCATACTATATAAGTGTAATGTCATTTCTAGGCCCTTACAGGCTCTATGCAGCCATTAATTACATTATCAAGGTGTGGGACTTTGACTCATGCGGCAATGCTGTGAAACTTTATTCGGAACTAGAATCTATTCCGACGGAATTTACCTTATTATCCTTGTTACCATTGCCGATCTCTGATTTACTACAATGATCCAGGGCTTTATTATCATCTCTGCTAAAGGACTCTTATTAACGAAACCCTTTCTCTTGAATGATTCAGGCATTCTCAGCAGCGATCACGCTGCGAAAGCCACGGATTTCATTATTGCCGTGGCTCGTTGGCGTGACCAACTCGAGCACCAGGCAGATAGATCGGAACATAAACAGAACAGCAAACAGAATCAACAAACACATTGACTCATGCTTGACTTACTTAATGTAACAAGAGTGATAGACATACCAGCCACATAGCTATTCTAATAGGTTAGATATAGGCAGGGTGACAGTTCTTTAGAAGCTAATTGGGTTGGTTGATCATTATTAATAAAGCCACATAACGACAAGAATCTTCTATTATAGTTTAACTTCCTTGATACAGTGAAGTATAGTAAGTAAAACAACGATATTACAGACCCCTGCGGCCTGTCACGGAAGTCAGTCGGGGGAACTCGGGGGTCATCGCTAGTCTAGAGGTGCCCTTGCTAGTGAGGAGATTGGAGGGAGTTCATAAAGCCACAGTAGCTTCTTATGTGGTTCCAAAAGAATATATATAATCGATTCCAATCCAGCTATTTACCACGACCAACGTAGCTAAATATTTATTCTACGATCTGTATTACCCCATACACACTCTGTCGCCATTGAGAACCATCCATTTTCAGCAACCAACACACTAACATGAGGGGCTTTCTCGTTCCTGACACCTATGTGTTAGTCCCACCAAGTGTGGACGACCTCTTCATTGCCAGTATTATCTGGGGGTGCTCACTCGCGACGGGAGTCTTTTCATGCACCATGGCTGTCCAGCAGACACGGGCACAATGGAAGCGCTCTCATCGCATACAGCCTTACGTGGTCATGGTTTGGGCAGAATGGATCGTTAACGTGGCGATTGGTATTTTGTCCTGGTTGTTTCTCCGGGGGTTCATTGAGCCAAGGTTCGTCTAGTGAATACCTATATTTGGTCTAGAATCTTTGAGGAGCTGATAAGTTGTTTCGCAGCTTTTGGATTTATTTCTTTTTTCGTATGACGCCTCTTGTCCTGTCGGCTTTTCGGAGCGACTTTAAGCTAACTATCCGTTGCAGTTGTTTTATGGGTCGTTCAAATCCAGTGTATCTGTGGTATCATTATCAATCGAATCGGTCTTTTAATGGTCAACAAACGCAATCTTGCTAAGATTCGTTGGGGCGTAGCCATCATTCTGGGCCTCATCAATATCAGTGGCTTCATTATCTGGATCCCCGCGCAGCTGCAAATATCTGAGATATGGGTGCATGTCAACCATTATTACGATCGCAGCGAAAAGTCTATCTTCCTCGTCATCGACGCCAGCCTGCACCTCTACTTTATCTATCTGGTCAGAGCCAGACTCATCGGCAATGGCCTCAGCAAGTATACTCCTTTGTTCCGGTTCAATATTTTCATGGTTGCGATATCCGTGAGCCTCGACGTAAGTCTTGAAACCTTCTGAGGATCACAGTGGTTAGCGACCGCAGACTCACCTATTGGTAACCAGATTATCCTTATTGGTAGCATGTCTATCGGTAACGGTTTTATGTAAGTCTCGTCCAATGAGTTGATTCGAATGTCCTCAATTTAACAATCGCTTCCTAGTTACGTGCAATTCCATCCTCTCGTCTACACTATAAAACTCCATATCGAGATGAACATTTCTTCCCTTATCGTCAAGGTCGCTCGCAAAACAGAAGATCACAGTTCCTATAACAACGACTATATACGGGGTACAGAGCTGCAGTCGAAATCCAGGAATAATGCCCAAGCGGCTGGGCTCTCTGGTAATCAGACCGGTCTAGAGGCCAACGGCCAATTCTTTACCAGCCATAACGAGGCACACATCGAGGCGGACGCAAGCGGCAAGTCAGCGTCGAAAGGTATTATGAGGACTGTCCAGACGCGGGTGACAGTCACCTCGAAAGCGCTTGAGGAAGACGAAGGAGATGCCAGCTCTCAGGCATCAACGCGTCAGTTAAAGCACACCTCACATGACTACCAGAACCACTTCGACGAGGGCATGTCAACTAATGAAGGGGCTAGGGTTAGTGAGAATGAAGCATACCTATAAGGCTTAGAAGTTTAAGGGTTTTATTTAGTAGTGTTTCCTAGCACCCGCTATTAGCGCGCTGCTGGGGCAGAAAGCTTTTGCAGGCCAAAATAGCAGCAACAACAGATATGGGCTTAGCAGGAACCTAACAGCAGCCTAAAGAAAGAGATTTAGAGAGTTAAACTTTCGTAATATATATCTCCGATAATACTGAGCTCTGGGAGCTCTTAACATCGCCTTCAGGCACCATTTCCTTTATAATATCTGCAGCTTCTTCCTACCTTAATATTACGGCTTTGCAAGCCTTTAATATTCCGGGCTCTATGCCCCTTCGATTTCCCGCATAACTGACATCTATGGCCTCGGCTGCCCAGACGACACTTGGGGCATACTACCTCTTGACACTTAAGGGTCATCGCATCCTCATCCACATCCTCACCCACATCCTCACCTGCAGCCTAACGCTGCCTCGACCGACCTTTGCGGCTTCGGTTGCCAAACAAGGCTAGCAGCCCTCAGCTGCGCGACTTTTTGGGCCCTTAGTTGCCCCTAACTTCGATTCACAGGCCTTAAATGGCTCGCTGCCCTTTTCGCAGCTCAAACACTGCATGACCGACCTCTGCAATACTTGTACTGCTCAGAGAATCTCTTTATTTCTGCAGCCTCGGCTACTGCCCAGAACATAACCGGACCTCAACGCTATGTCTCACTGGTTGAAACTACTAGACACAAACCACTAGTTAAAATGGTATAGAGCTTACCTGGAGACCGTGGAAGGGAGCAATTGCCTCGTCTATAGAGCAGCGTTCTGGCCACCTTGGGTTTTCCCCTGTGAGGGGTTTCCCTAAGGATATAAGGGTTGCAGCTACTGGCGATCTTATTTATGGCTCTCCTGCCTTTAGGCATGGAAAGCTACTTGATCTATCTGTGCAATAGAATTCTAGGGTGGAGAGGGATATATTCCCGCTGATGGAATACCCTCTTAAGAGTAATGCGCCTTTATGCCAATAATATGCTGGATAAACTAGATAGAGATGCTGCTAGAGGGAAGCTCTGCGAAGATCAGATATATCAATATCCTGTAAGACGTACTTCACCGGTAACTACTGTAGGGCAAGCTACAAGTAGAGAGGTGCCTCTTGGGGGGATGAGCAGAGAAAAGTCTCGAGCATATATACAGCTCCAATGCAACAGGCCTTGCAGATGACCTGAGCATGGATCATTACGGTACCGATTGTAGATATTTAGCTCAGCACGTCCTGTGCCCCAATAGGGGACTTTTGTTGTCCAGGTGCTGGGCCTTCACGTGCAAGCAGGGACATTTTAAGATTATGGTAAAACCTCTAAGGGGCAGAATTAAGGTTTAGGGTTAGGTGTAAAGTACTGCTTTCTCGAGTAAAGTAACTCTAGTCGTTATTGATATCAGAAAGATAAACTTGCTGGATGACTTATAGATACTTATTCAATATAACCCCCCCGCTGCCAATACGCACATCTCTTAATCATTGCGTCATCTATTGCGCTACCCACGCCGCCAGTCCCGAAAGTAGCAATCTCGGCATTTCTCCCGTAGTATGGCCACTCTGCAAAGGAGGGTTTGTTGGGGTTGCCGTTCTCAGCGAATTGGACGAAGTAACCCTGCATCTGCATGGCAAGCTCTGGAATCAAGCCAGTCGAATTGCCATGGTAGAATGTATAGGCAAGATCCTGAGCGTGGTATCCCGGGGGAACTTCAAATCGATAGTTCCAAGTGTTGTTGCGAAATGAGGTGGACAGGTATCGAGTGTTGCAGACAAAGACATACTCGGAGAGTAGCAGAGACACGCGGCCATGTTCAGTTGCGTACAGGTTTGTCTTGGATGGAGACGGATACAGCTCGGTTAAGATATGAGCAATAGCTGAGTCCTTGATGCCAAAGATTGTTTCGCGAAGCTTGGCCTTGATCTTTTCTTCGTTATCTATTGTAGTTGAGGTGAATATGTCTGATTCGTGAGCGTTGTGGCCAAGCATTAAGTCAACAGATTTATCAAACTCTCCCTTCAGCAGTGATACTCCAGGATAATCTGGCACAAAACCGCCATCAATAGTTGGTCCATAAGCAAAGTTTCCGTAGTCAGCTTGATAAACAATGTCGCTGTTAACCTGTAGTAATGTCTTGGCATCAAGGCGGGCCAGATTAGCGCCATCAATGACTGGTTGGCGAGCTCGCACACTGGCTGCGGCGAGTGTTCCATTCCAAAGTTGTGAAACCGGCAGAGATGGAAGCCACCCGGGACTTTGTATAATGGCTTGAGCAAAAGGTGCCTTTTCCTTGCCTCCAGCACCGGTGATTTGGTGCATTATACTACCTCCGCCGGCAGATTCTCCAAAGACGGTGACCCGGTCTGGGTCACCGCCAAACAGTTTGATGTACTTCTTGACCCTAGATAAATGCAAAAGAAATTAATGGTGAAATCTTTGTTATCGATTAGTTCATCTTACCACTTCAATCCTAAGCGCTGGTCCTGGAGAGCAACGTTGGGAAATATTCGCTTGTCACCCAATCCATTCAGCCAGCCAAACAACCCTAGGCGATAGTTGAGAGCCACGTAGACAATATCTTCATGCTGGCGGCGTTGTGAGAGAGATATGAGCCCGGAGGGATCAAATGTGTTCGAATCTTTCTGACCTGGGATTATGTTATAGACGCATATCTTACACTGTCACCTTCGGATTGACTTACCGAATACATAACCACCTCCATAGATCCATACCATAACAGGGGCTGAGCTCGCATTAGTTGATCCTTTACAAGTCGTGAATTGAAAAGAGCGCTACCTTTCTTCTTGAGACCGCAATCCTTCTTTTTCTGCCTAGCGTCTGATACACGCCGGTAAACGCTCTTTGGGACGAAGACATCCAGAAACAGACAGTCTTCACTCATGTCTGGGTCCTTTAACAAATCTTCACGAAGCTTTTCCACGTCAATTCCATTTGCATCAGCCCAACTCTGGAGATACCACTTTGGAAAGGCTTGTGGACATTTGAATCCCACCGAACCGCTATTGACGACATGATCCACGGTGGATACAGGTCGAGGCGGCTTGAAACGGTTTTCACCTATTGGGGGGTCTGCGAACCGGATATTTTTAAACTTATAGAAGTTTCCAGTATCCTAGTCGATATGGTCGAGTGTAAGTAAGTGGGGGATGTCTCATGGGAGTGCTAAATTCTTAGTACAAGCTAACTCACATTGTAACTACCTCTATAACGAGCGTAGCCCAGGTTTACGATAGGAGAGTCCGCAAGAGTAGAAGACAAAGCTGTAATGCATAAGAAAGCACTAAGAAAAAAGTAAGTGCCTATACTAATCTGAAGCATTGTTGTTATCTGTTATGGCGTGGTTTGTATAACTTATTAGATATATATTACTTTGTGAGATAGGGATTTAGTATATATAATAAATATCTACATTCCCCAAGGTGAAAACTATTTAGCCGAGTTAGTTATGGCTACTTAAATGTATTTTATAAGTTAACTTTAATTAGCCTAGCTAACTTTACCTAGCTATAGAGACTTTTCTTTCGGTTAAAAATAACATCTTGAGCTATAGAGATATATACCTTATTGCCAAGAGACTGCTTATAAAAGAACTTGGGTAAATAAATTAGCCGGATAATTAGTAAGTAATAAAGTGGCTGAATTCATTAATCTCCATTATCACAAATTAAGAAATATCCATCCACATTCTACCTTTCCTAGCATAGGTAGTTCTGGTTGTAATATATCAATCCTTGAATTTGCCGCTTTTCCAATTAACTACTCCCAGTATCTTGCCCTTATCTCCTCACATCTGCCCGACTGTTCTCATTTTCAGACACATTCTATAAAGCAATTATTAAAAGGCAAATACTTTACTCTGGGTGATCTTATAGTGAAAGTATGAATTAGAAAAGTGTCCTCAGCGCTGTCCGTATTATCCAGCATCAATTCAGTGCCACTGTTACCTCTATGATAACAACTCATCGTCTCATGTACCATGTTACCAGCAGCGGACTCAAGAAGCTCAAATAAAGTCCAAGAAAGAAGCAATTCTATTTCATCTATTTCCGCTCTATTGACTAATTCTGATCTGTATCAATGAGATGAAAGAGATCATAGATTTATAAGGTTGCGTTTATTCTTCCTGGGCCTTGTGCCACTATTATCATCAACCAATTTACCGTGTCCCTAATCATCTCATCACTAAGTTCGTGGCCTACTCCGAGATATATCCGGTCTTCAATATCGGCACCCCCATCATGATACCAACCATCCCCTCGCACAGCGTCTTTCAAAACATTGAGAATTTTTCGACTAAGTGGATAAGGCACCAGTGCGTCCTTCGAACCTGAGCACACGAGGAGTTTCTTCCCTTGAATGTGAGTTCGGAGAACTTCGCGAAGACGATCTTGCTCAACCTGCGAAAGGGGCAATTGAGGAATGGGAGAGTGCCTAAAAAGGATATGTTTGGGATCATGGGGAATGCATTGCTTCATAGGAATTTCGTGAAGTGATCGATCGTCAATAAAGGGGACATCGTGCTTAACGCTAGACAACTTTGCGCGATTCCTCATAAGGCCTGTCCAACGTCAGCATCCATGTTATATAGACGGGTCCCGTCGCCGGTCATTATTAGGGCTTCACCAACTGTAAAAGTCTGGACATCCTAGAAGTATCACAGCCGCGTCAATTCTGTCTTCGCCGAACCAGGCTTCCCATGCTATATGGCCACCCAGACTCCAACCCAAAACCATATGCCTTCCTGTCTTACCGCGACGCAAGTAGCCTTCAATCAAACCTATCAGAATGTCAAGGTCTTTCTTAGCCCCGTTCATCATCCCCACCATGTCCAGTAAGTGATGCTCATTCCCCTCATCCCAGGTGAGGTTTCCCTTCTCCTGTATCAGTCGACTCCCATGGTTTGGGAGGTCGAATGCCAGAGCCAGAAGGCCATGCTGGGGCTGGTGCGATATCTTGTCGTACTGAAGCCACGAGGAAACTGTGCGGCAGGCGATATCTTGCATATGGGCTCGTGTGTATGTACGAGGATGCAATAGCCAGAGGCAAGTGATAAGAACATTGGGGGGCAGTTCCTCGAGGCCATACACATCCACGGAGATTCCTGCAACTGGAATTGTCGTTACTGAGATGCTAGGCGACGATGACCGGACGTTTTCTGCACCTTGTTCAGCCATGATGCATTTATGGTTGGTCAAGGAAATGGGCCGTGCCTGTGAATTGATGATGCCCTCCACCATACCACGCCAGAATCTAAGGAAAGACATTTGTATAAAGAGTACATTCTGCCCTATTGGTATTCTACCGTTAAAGCCCGCAGGAACTCTCAGGACCAATAATGATAATACCCGTCCCGCAGTCTAAGGTCACAGTTTCGGCTAATATCTTAAAATTTACCGAGTCTCACTCGATCTGCTGCAGGGATAGTGGATGCATTCATGCGACTCCACGTCCAATTTTAGCCGCTATTGCTTGTACCCGAATCCTGCTATGGCATTTTCAGTATAGCTCCAGACCCTTTCCATCACAACACCAAGGTGCTCTGCGGTCTAGACTAGTCTCAATTATGCTCTAGCCGGCTCGGAATATATGATGTATATTTACCGATGAGGGGGGGATATGCGTCATGAAAACATAGCGCAAACAGAGCCACATTCTCCTCAAACAAAGGTGACCGAGTAAGCAACTAGCGCCCGAAACTCACCATGATAAGAAGAAGCAGTAAAACTTATCCTCACCATCTTTTATATATACCATAGATTATTTCCCCCAGAGTCAGAGTCAAGTTATCCATGCTATAGCCCACCACTGCAATAAGCGGTCACTCTAAATTACTCTATCTTACTTAGCTCAGTGGCATCGTTCGATAAACCAGCAAGATGAGAAACTATATGGCAGCAGGGTGGTTTTACTCCGTCACCCAGATTGGCCATTACTTCAGAACACGCATTACGAGCCTCAGACCTCCCAAAGTGAAGATTTTGCTTTAAGTATAGATATTCCATACTAATCAAGATACAGGCGCATCTCGACAACCCCATAACCGTATTACAACAATTAAACCGTCACCAATGGTTGTTATTTGCCTGTGGTTTCTCTTGCTGGGTTTGGGATGCTGTTGACTTGTAAGGGGCGATCTTGGACCTTGCTTGCAATGGACATTTGCTAATAAATTCCAGCTTCACTGTCTCGTATAAAACCTCCCTTTGTTTTAACTCTATAATTGTCTAATCTCAAGCAACAGCCTTAGCCTTACTGAGATTGCAGAAGATTTTGCTGTATCAAACTCGGCCGTGTCATGGGTATTGCGCTTATCCTACATTTCCGCCGTGAAGTTACTAATTTACAATATTAGGGTCTTACCGTCACTCTTATGTTACGTTCTGTTGGCGCTCTCACCTTTGGGACAATGGCGGATCACTATGGGTGCAAATGGCCGATGATGGTGGCCCTCTTTCTTTTCGTTGTGCTTGAGCTGGCCTCCGGGTTCTGTCAGACTTTATCACAGTTCCTGGCTGTGCGATCCATCTACGGAATTGTTATGGGCGGTAAGTAAATGCCCAGCTTAACCTCTCAGTATCTCTGCTAATGGTGATGCTAACCAAACTCAAGGGATGTACGGCCCTGCTGCCAACACTGCTATGGCTGATCTCCCATACGATGCGCGTGGACTGCTCTCTGGCCTTTATCAAGGCGGTTACTCTTTTGGTTACCTACTCACTGCCATCTTCTACAGAGCTTTAGTGCCAACAACGGCTCATGGATGGAGGAGCTTGTTCTGGTTCGCCGCCGTTCCCCCTGTGTTTCTCATGGTATTTCGAGCGGCAATGCCTGAAACAGATCATTTCATCGAGCTTAAAGCTGAACGAGCTGCTCAAACGCCAGCAAATCAACAAAACACCGACAATGAACCAGGAACAGTAGCCAAGTCGGCAGGTGTCATTGTCTTTGCGAAAGAAGCCACAAGAGCTGTGAAGCATAATTGGGTCCTTCTCATTTACATGGTACTCATGATGACTGGATTCAATTCGTGCTCCCACGGCAGCCAAGACTTCTTTCCGACATTTTTAAAGAACCAGGCAAATTTGAACCCTTCCGACGTCACTGTTATCTCCGTTGTGGGCCAACTTGGCTCCATTACTGGGGGCATAGTTCTCGGCTTCATCAGTACTTTCTCGGGTCGACGTCTTATCATGCTAGTGGCTTGCATCTTGGGTGGTGCCCTCGTCCCAGCTTACATTCTCCCACGGAACATGGCCCTTGTTGCCAGTGCATTCTTTGAGCAATTCTGCGTTGGTGGCGTTTGGGGTCCCATTCCCATTCATTTGATGGAACTCTCACCCGTCGCCTTACGTGTGACCATTGTTGGCCTTACTTATCAACTGGGGAATTTGGCTTCATCCGCCTCAGCAACCATTCAGGCTATTATCGGTGAGCGGTTTCCTCTGTCACCTGGACCGGCAGGTGTCGCCAGATTCGACTACGGTAAGGTCATTGCCATCTTTATGGCTTCGGTGTGGGGGTATCTCTTCGTGTGTCTTTTCATAGGGCCTGAAATGACTCAAGAGGAGAGGGATGCAGAGGCTGAGGCTGTTCAAACCCGTCAGCAGAGGCGCCCTCAAGACCACCCTATGGATGTTCTAGAAGTCCAGGCCAAGGCGGACGAATAAGATGACAGGGTTTGACGAGGCTGACTTCGAAACGTTGGGTACTGATTCAGTAAATGACTCTGTTTTGAGATTTGTCGGACAGGTGTTCCAGTCCGGGAGGAATTGGAGGAGGCATTCGAAGGACACCTTCTGTTGTAGTTTCCATACTATTAAATTGAATTATATCCTCCGCTCCTAACTGGACCCTTTAATACTGCACTGGAAATTGTGGCCAATATTCAAATGAAGATATCATTCTCAGCGCAAAGCAATTGTCTTGTTTCTTACCTGTTTCTGGCAGATGCCCCATGCAACACATCGCCAGCAATTGCTACAACCCTGTCCGGCTTGCCACACCTTTCCTATGTATGAGATAGAGGCAGACCAAAAACAATTCCCAGCGTGATCAGGATCAACCTAGGTAGAAGAATTGTAGGGCTCTCCGCCGGGTTGGGGTAAACCCTGCTGGTCTGAACTTTGCTGAGGATTCATGCTTCTTAGTGGTTGGTTAGTTCAACCTTCCTAGTTAGTACACACTAATTTTGATCATCTGAAGTCCATTCCTAACTAACATTCGACTGTACATAGCATAGGCCAGAAAGGCACCAGCAAAGTATTTGTGGAGACCTTATCCAATCAGAGCATCAATATCAAGAGTACCTTGTCTTAATAGTATATATAGGCTAGATCAAGGTATCTTAGATAGCTGATCTTATCGATTGTGATGTTTATCCTCACTACACTGCCACCTTGAGGTTGGTATATTGTGGCGTATTGATGAGCAGCCAATCAATACTGGGTGAGTCCCACTTCAAAGACCCGCCTGGTGCCTTCTGGCCTCTAAAGGGATAACCGGATTACCGGTATTACCGTCCCGAAGAGATGGGTCGACTGATCGACATAATAATGCGGGGTACAAGCATGCCAGGGGTAAAATGGCGTTTTTCCTCTCGGTGCATAAGAAAAAAGGGGCATCTTCTCATTAAATCCCGCATGTCCAAGCTGTCTCTCACCTCCCAACTCGGTCTTCAAACCCCGAAAAGTGGCCACCACCCCGCAAATCGGGTCTGGCTCTTTGAAAGCAACCTTAGTAGTTTGTCAACTATTTCTTGGTGTATTTTCCCGTGAAAAGAGTAAGCCTCCCATAGCACAGAACACTTACGATCAACAAAACATCTAACTAATGATTCGACTTATCTCGTACTATGGCTTCCCGTGACACAGAGAATGGGTTTAAGTTGCGGCGTTCTCGCAAAGCATGTCGCAGGTGCCAAGAGCGCAAAGTCAAATGCGACGTCATGCGCCTTGGAACCCCATGCTCCAACTGTCAACTCGCTAAAGTTTGCTGCATGCTGCTGGAGGGCAGGAAAAGGTTGGTCCCACGATCAGACTTCTCTGATTAGGTTCACTTTGGCAATGCATCGTTTGCAAGAATTGATCAACTGTCATTGACGTCCATTATCTCTAGAGGGCGTAGAAAAGGACCTTGTCACGCACCAAAAAAGACTGAGGGTCTTCCAACAGACGCGTTACAAACTTTGCAACAAGTACAAGAGTCTCCCAGTGATGCTGCATCACGAGCTACTGAGAGGACGCCATTGATGGAACACCTTGGTGAGTTTATTCGTGCGACAGACTTTTTTTGTTCAAAAAGGATTAAAGGATGCTGACCTGATAAAGAGGAGTCCATTACACCAGCTGAACAAAACACTACATTACCCGATACAAGTAATACAATGCTAAACTCAATTCCTGTGGTAGCGAGAGTATTACCGGCCAACGTGAGCCCTTTGCCAGCAACTTTTTCTGATGATGATGTGCAATATCTCGCAGCTAAGCAGGTTCTCTCCATTCCGGAACCTGAGTTGCATAATGCCCTCCTTCGGAACTACATCGATTGGGTTCATCCACTGTGCCCCCTACTCGACCTTGACGAATTCATAACTGCCATTACTCACCCAGATGGCTCAGGAGGTCGAGTAAGTCTCTTAGTCTTACACGCCGTGTTCCTTGCTGGTGCAGCATATGTAGACGAGCGTTACCTGATAGCCGCTGGTTACAGGTCTAGGCTGGTGATTCGGAAGAGCTTCTTCATGAGAGCCAAGGTTTGAACTTTGTTTCCAAGTTCAGGATTCTTTGACAAGATGCTGATACGTCCATATAGCTCCTCTATACCATGGGCTACGAGAGTGATCGGCTTCGGATAGTTCAGGCTCTGCTGCTTTTGTCTTACTGGCAAGAGATACATGATGAACCGGCCAATCACTGGTATTGGGCCGAAACAGCCTGCTTGATGGCACGTACCGTTGGCTTATTCAGGGATCCCAGCGATACAGACATGCCACTAGCGCGGAAGCGCCTATGGAAGCGGGTTGGCTGGTCGTGCCTCCTGCGAGATCGTGTGCTGAATTTTGGTGTACGAATGCCACCCAAGATCAGGTCTAATGAGTTTCATCTCCCCCTTCTTGATGAGTCCGACTTCCACATCGCTACATATGGAACAGAAATCATAGACATGTTAGATGGGTGTGAAGTTATACGAGACCCGGTCCTACAGAGACGCCTAGCACGATTATGCATTGAGAAGACAAAGCTCTGCCTTCTCCTTGGGCAGGTCTTTGAGACTCTATACATTGATGGAAACCCCAAGCTCGGCAATACTTCAGAGATCACCATGATTCTTATGCCTAGTGCACAGGAGGCAAATTCTGATGACATTTCACGGCTAGGGCAGGCGCTGAAGGATTGGCTGCTTGATTTACCCAGTGACCTGCAAGTCCAGCAACCCATTAACCCGGTACTAAGTGCGGGTCAAGAGGTGCTTTTGCTGCATCGTTCACTGGTAATAATGTTTTACCATGCCATTCTCTGTGCCTTCTATCGACCACAACTTTTAGTATCCTCACCACAAGCGGCCGGACGAGACTCGGTCAAACAGGGGATGAGTTATGCAACGCTGATGATCACGAGACAGCTGGAGGACATACAGATTTGCGACCTGCTTCGGTTTCTGCCCTCGGCCAGCGTTACATTCCTCCTCACAGCAGCGGTGAACCATCTTGTGGAGAACAATACCTCCGCAAACGAAGAACGTAAACAGCGGCATCTTCACCGCTTTCGGGACTGCTTATGCTATCTTGAACCCATCCAGTCTGTTCATATCTACGCCAAGTATGCTGGGGCTTTTCTTAGGCAGGCCGCGAACCAAGCAGGCATCTCGGACAAGTGGCTTTCACCCCTCACACCTGTTCACTCTGCCGGTGGAGAGCGCCTGGGCACTTGGGCAGTCGCTCACACGCCTGAACAGCTTCTATGTCGACCAAGCTCACATTCCACCCGTAACGAAGTTAGCTCCGAAACCACTTCTGTTGGGTTCCACCCCGTTACAGCAGAGAGCGCTAATCACCCAATTCTATCTGCCTCAAATGTTTACGTTAACAGCGAAACTATAGCGTTCGACCAGCAAAACTACCTAGCATCGTTTGAATATGCGGGGCTGGAAGATATCTGGTTTGATGCAGGCATAGAACAGCGTGGCGTTGACGAAATTATTGAAAGGTGGCCTGAGTATCTCCAAGGCTTCACGCTTTGATTGGGAAGCGGTCATGGTTTAGGGTTTAGAAGATCTACCTAGTATCGGTTATATCTTATCAGCCGATGGCTAAGTTCGGTAAATTCTACACCCTGTTAAGTTAGTTGCAAACAAGACGAAGTAAACAAGCATTATAATGAGTACTCTGGGGAAGCTGTGGGTCCGGACCCTGCAATTGTCTCGTTCGGCATGGAGTGTTGTCAATCACTCAATCACGTAATCTCGGTTCATTATTTACGGTTTTTTCACAAGGTATTCTAAAAAGAAATTAGCCGCAGGTAAGGAACTTCCGTGCTGTAGTTAGGGTGCCCCGCAAACTTAGCCGTGTCCATAGGCACATGAGCATTCGGCATAGTCTCAACCAAATCGACCATCGAAGGACATGAAGCAAAGGCTCACAAACTCGACAAGCATCCAGGGGAAAAAACATTTAAAGCCATTATCCCATCGCTTGAAATCAAGTGTTCTTATTCACCTCTTATCAGCACTGCCTTCGACTATCAACCTCTGCAACGAATCCTGGATAATCATCGGTATCAGCAACCATGCATCTTAGAGCACTTACTGAAAGCACCCTGCTTGCATCTCTTGCAGCAGCTGTTCCCATGGGCAGTACGGGTCTAGTAGCAAGGCAGACCAGCTGTGCCCCGATCCACATACTTGTTGCTCGGGGAAGCACCGAAAAGCCAGGCCCTGGGCAGCTCGGCTCATTGGCAGACGCCATCGTTCAGGCCAATCAAGAGGCAACTCTGGAATCTATTGATTATCCTGCCTTACTGAACCCTTATTACAGCTCATCTGTTTCCAATGGCACCCAGGCTGTTAAGAACCAGCTGACTGCATATGTGGAGCGCTGCCCGGACTCCAAGATTGTGCTTCTGGGATATTCTCAGGGGGCACAGATTGTTGGTGACGCTTTATGCGGTGGCGATGCTGCTGGAAGTGGCCCAGTTACTCCAGGTCTGAGTTCTTACATTAGCTCTCATGGTATGTTTCTTATCCGCTGCAACTACCAGAAATTCACATCGCTGATTAAGAAAGTAACTGCTATTGTCTGGTATGGCGACCCTCGAAACGTTGCCGGCAAGCCTTACGACAAAGGAACTGCCTGGACTAACGGTGTAAGTTGCTCTTTGACAACTGTTGCGTAGAACGACTTGGCTAACATTACATACATAGCTCTACGCTCGCCCTGCGGATCAATCATGCGATAGTTTCTCCGATGCAATCGCGTCCTATTGTGACAATGGTGACCCATACTGCGCCCGAGGGTACCAGCCCATGGTTCATACTCAATACCCTCCGCGGTATGATTCTGCTGCTGCCAAGTTTGTTAGTCAGAGACTTGCTTAAGTCTGTTAGTTTGAGTTATGTGTCAGGCTATGGGGGTGGATTTGGACTCGTTATAAGGCTATAAAGAAGTTAGGGTTTAATTTTATTTAATAAAATTTCCTTACACTTTAGCTAATCAGAAGCTATTATATATAGCCTTTTCTGTCTTTAACTAATTAGCTAAAACTTAACTTCCTCAGTCCTCACTGCCTAAAAGTCTACCCCCGAAGCATCCACTAGCGGCCACAAACTTTACAAGTAACCAGAAGGGATTGTCAAATACACGTTGTCTTAAACGGTGCAAACTAGCCCGTTCCGGCGAACATTGAGTGTGTGGCTACAGAGTTTATTTCACTATTCGCTGTTATCGCCGTTGACGTATGACCGTTACACTCCCATTCTGGCAAAGTCAGTGTATTTACAGTTTAGCTACCCCGCTCTGAGCCCTGGGAAGAGTGGTATAAGAAGCCAGTTTCTTCCTTTTCGATCGGTTGGGATTCTATAACCCGTTGACATTCGGCTCAGTAAACGAACTTATCGACAGTACTGAACATCACATCGATCTTGTTAATTCCCCGGTCTTTCCAGTAACCCATTGAACCATGACCTACCTTGCCTGTGGCTACGACAGTGAGATATCAAGCACTGCTGATACAGGAATCGATACCCCGTTCACTTCGGACTTTGAGGGTAAGAAGACTTGACCTACTGTGCTGATAAAGCTAATGCAAGAGGGTAAAGAAGTGGACGTGAACGAAATATTGTCTTTAGTCGATTCGGAAAATGAAGACTCATTGGAGGCTTCTGCTTTATATAGTCGGCCAAGCACGCCCTTGAATAATGGTCTAACAGCGACACAGCGAGAGTGGGAAGGCCTATGTATCAAATACCAGCAAGGGATCCAACATCTCCGAGATATCGAGGATCAGATGTTCCGCCACCAGACACTTCATCCCTGTCTCTGTATTAGTTACCAGAACCCTATGCTATACACACATCATCGCCAGCCAACAAAGAATCGAAACACCCACAACATTTATCAAACTGTCAGTTCTCTTTATAGTGGTCTTCAGAGTAACATCTCCACCGATCTCTCTCCTGACAGTTATTACCCCGACCTTAGACTAAATAATGTTTTAGAGGTATCTGTTGTTACGCTTGATACTCTGACTGGAAAGAGGACAATGATAAGCTTGACAACCAGGTCAACAATGGGTCATGTTGAGCAGTTACTTGGGTTCTGGGAATACGATTTGCCGATTAATTTATAAGATAGGGTTACAAGCTAGATTAGCAACTCTTCTCATAATAAATATGGCTGGGACATATATCCAGACACCTGCTTAGAGTGTTTATCAGGCCAATAAAGACTTAACAGAGTAAAGGATAAATTCTTATAGTCATAGTCTGTTAGCAAAGCAGGATTTTTGTTCATGATCTGGAGTTCGTAAGGTCTGATCAATTCGTTTCTCAATGTGGAAAGCAATGGCTTGACGTGTTCTGGGAGGTTGTACTAAATTTTCCTGAAGCGGCATCAAAAGGAAAGCAGTTGGTAGGAGTACCCAGCGCTGAGGTGGGATCAAGCATATGCTTTGTCAGGTTGTCTGCGAGGCATACTCAGCGATGACATTGGCGTCTAACCAAGGCTGTAATAATTATCCACCGTCGATCCCGCAGGCCTTTGTAAGAAGTACATAGCGAGCAGCATATTCTTGGGTAATTCCATATTGGACTGATCAAATACACGCTCGACTAACAGAGAGACATATTACGGGTAGGGCTATTCTGAGATAGGGTTATCACCACCTCGACAATTTGGAAAACCTCTTCCAAACCTATTATTATCCAAAATTTGATTACCGCTGATGGGAAAGGGTTAGCTGTTAAAGCATTTTATTGTAAGATTATAGAGGCTAAACATCGTTACCGGAAGTGTGAGGATAGAGGCTAGGCAAGAACAGCCAGTCTGTCAAAATCAGGTGCCCAACCACCACTAACGCCCGAAATAGTAATGGTGTTTGGTCCACTGGTGTTGAAGCCAGAAAGCTCTACGGCATAACCCTTGTAGACATCCTTGTCCCAGTTGTAACCTGTCAGTGGAAAGCTCACAGTCTGCGCAGTACCGCCATTGACCTTGATGGAAGCCAGGCGCTCGTTGGTACTACCACCGAAACCAACATCGCCGTTGATGTAATCAAATAGAACGTTTTGAGTGGCCTTGGACGTGCTGATATTCGAGAGGACAACCTGGCCGTTGGAGCCGCCACCGAGGTCGCCGACTTTGGTCGAGGAAGTGCAGCCAGAGCAAGAAGCAGTCTTTGCCCCTGAAGACAATGACCCAGTGGATAGAGAATAGTACTTGTAATTGGCTGTGCTACTGGCTCTCTTGATGTTTGAGAGACGCAATGCGACAGAGCCGTGGCCGTTGACTTGCTTGGAGAATGAAGAAACTCCAGTGGTAGTTTTGCCCGTCCACAGATCCTTGATGTCGGCTGACTGGAAGCCGAGGGCAGAAAGCTGAAGGCTGAGAGTTCGAGCACTGTTGCTCTGGTCGACATATAGAACTGCAATATCACCATTGGCAAGCGGTCCCGCCCACAAGTCTCGATCACCCGTCCATCGCTGCACCAAGCTGATGGGCTTGACGGCTGCGTCCTGGTTGATTGAGATCAAATCCTTGTTCTGAAGAACAGCCACGGTCTGGGCCGACAGCGCCGTAATATCTGTGGAGATCATGAGAGCGGACTTGAGCATGGCCCATAGCGCGAAATGGGTCGCTTGTTCGTCAAATGTCATACCCGAGTTACCAACCTCGAGAAGATCAGCATCGGCAATGTGGCCAGGACCTGAGAGGTTCCTGTGTGCGATGTGGATGGCTTGGTTGGAGATACGGTATACATTGCTCCAGCCTTCGCCGATGTCATCCGAGAGGCGGAAGGAGGTAGATATGTTCTGAGTCCATTCCGCGGGACCTTCGAGGCCACTGGATGAGGAGTACGGCACACCCCATTGGCAAATGAGCATTCCAGGAATCCCAACCTTCTGCAACTCGCTCCACATTGCGCCGAAACGAGTGACAAAGTCAGTTCTTGGATCCTTGGGGGCGTTGTTACTGGCGCTATCAGCGTAGCAGTTGTCATCTAGATCATACCTTAATTAGTAGGATGCTATCTGTCTCGACTATACAATACTTACATTTCAAATACTCCGTATTTAACGATTTGAAAAACGCGGCGTCGACGGCTTCGTGGCCCAAGGATCCTAGGACAGGGGATGGGTACTCGGGATCACACATACGCACACCAGCGTCGGAATACATGGTCCACTTCATGCCCTTGGACCTAGCCAAGTCACTCAAAGGCTTAAGCCCATCCGGGAAGGCATTTGAATCAATTTTTAACGCACCCGTGGTTGGGTCACGCTGTGTATCTCGAGAGGCCCAGCCACAATCGATCTGGAAGAATTTGTAGCCAGCATCGACGAAACCACGGCTGGAGAGAGCTTCAATGGCTGTGGCGATGGTCTTGTTGTTGGGACTGCATGAAAGCTGATTGTATGAATTCCAGCCCATGACGGGAGTAGACTGGAAGGATTGACCAGAAGCCAGGGAGGATATGGCGGCAACCGCCAGGATTGAAGGGAGGGACTTCATTAGGACGATAGACAAGTTGGTTTGCTAACAGGGTGGAAGAAGAATATGTAGAGAAGTTCTTCTGGAACGCTGACTTGATGTTTCAACACTCCCAAGGCTTGCTATTTATGCTCCGAAAGTTCAGTCTCATACATCCAGCAGGAAATATTAGTAGGTTCCGTGCATTCTTCTGGTACCAGCACCGCAATCGGGCCGTTTTTATTTCTTTCGCAGGATGCCCAAACTTGCTGGATGTGTTATACCAGGGTATCTGCAACCTTGGCTGAAGATCCCCCGTGGGGAAAGATCACGGGCCGCAGAGATTCGTTCCATTCCATGATGATCTGCACCCAGGCCTCGTGGCATTGAGAAGCCTATATGTGCGGCTAACTAAGCTTAGACGCTGCAGGTTTTGACCTGGGGATCCATTAGTGCGGTTCCCAGCATATTAGCCTCTAAAAGCTGGGTTGAACTTTATATATGCGGAAACCCAAGTAATTGGCGCGCTTTCGAGATTTGCTAAAATTACAGATATTGGTTGGTTAGTCAAGGAATTCAACCTCTGATGAAGGGAGGGGGATAATGTCTGAGTCTGCGGCCTCCAGAGAGTAAACGTATATCCAAGACACTGAGCTATTCTTGCTGACTGTAGTGTTGTTTTGAGTTGATAGGCCTGGCAGCTCATACTTGCATCGTGCGCCTTGGCTCGTTCTCTGAATGCCTTCTTGGAGATTGTCATTGAGGAGATATATCCTTCAATGTAGGGGTGGAGAGGAGGCTTTGTTCTCTGTCAAGTAATTGTGTTTACACGCATTAAGTGGACCTTGGACTTTGACAAGTGGTCTAAGCGCACTAGAATCCATGTCACGCGCGGTGTCGGGATAAGTTTCGGGAGGCAAAGGGAACACAAACACCAAGATGACATAACGCAAGCAGGGCTATTTAGCCATGCAAATAGGCAAGAGAGGGTGCCAGGAAACGTACTGCCAAGGCTCCAGCCCAGGAATACGGCAGCACGCGGGAATATACACGCGATGACAAGGTCTCCGGCTATCGATGCCGTGGAAAATACCCCAACGGCGCTAGAATGCAGCCTGGAGAAGGAGGGGCTACGTGCTGATAGGTGCGTCTAACACTAGCGCAAATTTAGTCGTGGTTGCTCTCTTGAAGCTTATCCCCAAACGGACTCTCAACCCCGTGGAGTTACCCCCAATACCCCATTCTTGACCCCATCAACTCCGTTCCCCCTCATAACGCTAGAATCGAGTCTGGAGAAAGACCAGATAATACGGCCGAGATACCACCGTTTTATCCGCGATGCCAAGCTCCCATAGGCGCGTCTAAGACGATGGTTGTCTATCTCCTTGTCACACTCCATCATTGGATTGTCGGATTGCCCTTTGTTGTGCTGGGAGAGAATCCGCAGATCAGCATATAATGAGTCCACAGCCGACCCCATCTCTGGCCATCATTAACCTTCTGAGACACATCTCTCTCATCCCCCTCATTACCTCTCGCTCTCATCGTTGTATCAATAGCCAACATGGGTATCTCTGAAAAGGAGGAGCCAGTCTCGGCTGCTGAGATTGAGACTCAGAAGCATACCATCAATCACCAGGCAGACCTCGATCACAAGGCTGAAATTGCCCAGTTCAAAGGCGATGCCATCGAGGCTGAAAATGCCGAATTCAACATGGGCGTCCTCGAGGCCGTCCGTGCCTACCCTATGGCTACGCTCTGGGCATTCATCATGTCATGCACCATTGTAAGTTCTCCCACGTGGACCCTGGCTTCCTCTCCCAAGCTGACAAAATCAGATCATGGAGTCGTACTGCGTCTTCTTGATGGGAAACTTCATCGCCCTGCCCAAGTTCGCACAGGACTACGGCGTCTGGAGCACAAACGGCAACAAGTATGTCATCACGGGTCCTTGGCAGTCTGCTCTCCAGGCCTGCGGTCCTGTCGGTGCTCTTATTGGCGTAACTATTGCTGGTCCGATTACTAGCCGCATCGGGTACCGCTGGGCCACCATCGGAGGTCTAATGCTTCTCAATGCCTTTATCTTTGTCTTCTTCTTTGCCAATTCGCTTTCTGTTATGGTAGTAGCCCAGGTCCTCGAGGGTATTCCATGGGGTATCTTTATCGCCAATGCCCCTGCGTATTGCAGTGAAATTGTCCCCATGAGATTGCGTGCTCCTGCAACCCAGATGTTGCAGATGTTCTGGGCTGTCGGTTCCATCATCGTTAACGGCGTCGCGTATCATTACAACGGACTCGAAGAGAAGGCAGCGTACAGGTACGTACTATACTACCCTGCCATTTGAAGTTGCAAACGAGGATTCATTCTGACAATGTATGTCTTCCAGGGTCCCCATCGCTCTGCAGTGGATGTTTCCAACGCCCCTTGCTATCCTCATCTTCCTCGCCCCTGAATCTCCGTGGTGGCTCACCCGTCGCGGTCGATACGAAGATGCCGTCAAGGCTGTCGCCCGCCTTGGTCGCAGCACTGTGGTTACGAACCATGAGGAGTCTGTTGCTATGATGCGCCGAACTATCGAGCTCGAAAAGTCCGAGAAGGAACCTAGCTACCTCGAGCTTTTCAAGGGAACTGACCGTTACCGAACCCTTATTGTGTGCGGTGTATATGCTGCCCAGAACTTGACCGGCAATCTCATTGCCAACCAGGCCACATATTTCTTCGAGCGTACGTATCCTTGCTTTGCTACTCCACTTGGAAAAAAACATGTACTGATGCATTTGATAGAGGCCGGCATGACCACAAACACTGCTTTTGCCCTCGGACTTATTACCTCTGCCCTGCAAATGATCTTTGTTATGCTGTCCTGGATTCTGACTACCTATATTGGCCGACGTACCATCTACGTCTGGGGTTCATTCATCAATGTCTTGTTCCTCGTCGCCTTGGGTATTGCAGGTAGTGTTGGGAAAAGCAATGCAGCCTCATTGGCCCAGGCCTCTTTGGGTCTTATCGTGTCTGTTCTGTTCACACTTGGCCCGGCTCCTGTTTCATACGCCATCATCGGCGAGACATCAGCCATCCGCCTGAGGCCTCTTACGACAGGTATCGGCCGTGCCAGTTACTACCTGGTTAATATTCCCTGTATCTTCTTGTCGAGCTATATGCTCAACCCCAAGGTATGTCATCCAGCTCTTACCTTCGCTTACTTAAAACTAATGCTTTCCTGTAGGAAGCTAACCTCGGCGGAAGATGTGGCTACGTCTGGGCTGGAACGGGCTTTGTGTGCTTCGTTATGTCATGGATCTGGCTGCCTGAGTTCAAGGGTCGCTCATATCGTGAGATTGATATCCTGTTCAACCGTCGCGTTCAGGCTCGCAAGTGGTCCAAGACTGTTGTCGACCCCAATGATGATGAGTAGAGGATTAGAGCTAGGACTGACAGATGGAACTCATGATCTATGTACAGTTTTCTCGACATAGCTATACCAGATTGGCTTACACTCTTACCAATACTATATAGTTAAATTTCTTTTTCCGCAAACCAAGCCGGTTTGTAGACCAGAAAGTCAGTGTTGATCGTAGAAGAGCAGCCTTTATTTATGCTATAGATATATACTGGACCTTCTGGACCTTTCTGCACTGTCCTATGTTTCTTCTGCACCGTCTCTTGCATTCGGCCAATCGAATATTACCTTGGAAGCTAGGGGAAGAGAAAAGACGTGCTTATTGCAGGTATTAGTCGCATAGTGTAAGAGAGTGATATGATCTCGGTCTAGCGCATTAATGTGAGCAAGCATGGTAGGCTATATCTGGCTGTAAGTCCTGGCGACGATGCGCGCGGAAGTACAGGAGATACCTTGCTAGGTTAGAGTTTTTCTCTCTGACAGCCTATTGCAGTGGTGTTTCTCTATATCTGCTAACTAGATTAACATTGAGTTGAGGTTCCTCACACTTCTCAAGACTAGCCAACAATCCAATAAAGCTGCCTATTATTACAAAGCCAGTATAAAGATCCTTACTTGTCGCCATTCTAAGCCTTAAATATATAAAAATATACTAAAGTATTTCTATTACTAATAATTTCTTTTTCTTTAAATCTTTAATAAAGAGATAATAAAATAATTATTAGCTAAATTAATTAAGTATTTAGGAACTATAGCTAGAGCTATTTTTATTATATATAAATAAGGAATATAATATTAAAGTTAAAACTAAAAGGTACTTCTATTTTAAATAGTAATACTTATAATATACCTAATAATTAGAAAGCTAAATAAGCCTTATAAGTCTTAAATCTAAAGTAACATTAACTTCAGCTAGTCTTATAACAGAACGCGCAACAGGGTGCAATAACGTAGAACTAGGTTTACCCGGGAGGAAAATTGTTGAAGGATCCTCTATCCACCCTTCTTGGCTGCCTTGATTAGGGACATGGAGCTTTCGGTACTCAATTTGGCATGCGCCAACGCGACGAAACAGCACAGACATGCTGCCGGGGACATTGATACCAGTTACAGCAATACACTGCATATGTTCATCTGTTGCAAATAAAGGAATGAGAGCAATCCCAGATTTTTCCAGCTGAAGAATCTGTTCTTTGGTGCCCTCCAAGTCTAGATGGGTGTCATTAAAAGTCCAGCCGTCCTTCAATATGAGACCGTTGATGTTGAATTCTGACAAACCATCATCGTCCCACTTTATTGAGTCAATAGGCAACAAACTCCCTCGGAGCAGTACGGATCCACTGGCTGTTATCGCTGAACTTCCAGCACAATTCGTGTCCGGGAGTTCCACGACACTGGCAAAGTGCTTGCGCGGCTTCTGGGCTTCTGGAAGCAGTATTTCGCCATCCACCGACAACCAGGACCAGCTAGGAGCTCGGCCTGATGAAAACTCAAGCGGTTGCTGAACTGCATCATACCTGGTCCTAGTCCAAGCGAGTTGATAAATGAACGCACTCTTCCAAAGGCCGGCATAATAAGTATCATTCCGTAGACCCTCAATTGCTTTGGCTAAACCAGCAAAAGCAATCAGCTTATCGTTGCTGAATGTAAGATCTGTCTTAGTATATTTGTGAACAGTATCGTCCCATGTTCGCCGGAAGTCAATAAGGTTGTCATCCGTTATGGCTTTCGTTGAGAAGAGGTTATCGATAACGTCCATTTTTGATGCTTTCAGTAATCCTGGAGGCACCCGCTTTGGGAACATTTCAAGGGCGCTGATCTCACTGCACTCCCATGCGATTTGTCTCTCAGCAAAGTGTAGGATCCTGGGAGATAGAAACCGTTCCTGGAATACCCATCCCCTGCTCTGTAATGGAGCATTTTCAATATCGTCATCCCAGAGCTCGTTATCAACGATCCAGGTTCTGCGCCAACGCTGCTGAAGCATTTTTATTTTTGTGCGAGGGCTGCCAACTCTAAAGACCCAGGCCTTCTTCATGTATGGCAGCAAAGGAAGCGATATGGGATCAAACGGATGGCCTGACTGGTCGAAAAGAGATCGGCTATCGTTATCGGCTAAGGTTGCGGACACGTTTAAGAAGGAATGCGAATAAACCTTATCCATCAGCTGGGCTTCCACTCTCCAGTCTCTTTTATCCTCGTCCTGTTCAATGCATAAAGAGTCGATCCACAAATACTCGATCCCTGCCAGCCGAGCAATATGTATTGTCTCTTTGAAAGGGACAGGCAAGTTATTGACATCTATGCCATGTTTAAAGCTCTCTAGAGTGCTTGAAGTTAACTTTGTATAGGCAAAACTGCCCCATCGGTGGCTCAGAGTCATGTATGGCCCTTGCATGTCGTGCAAAGCTGAGATTATCAGCCGTACATCGCTGTGTCCCGGACCTAGGAGTAAAAGACGTGTCGGGTACCACGAGCTTCTCCGGTTTCGCAAAGTCGCACATCTCGAATGTGTCTTCGTACATTGAGTGAGCCAAGTACCAACGAGCTGAGGGCGGGAAGTAGGTTGCGGGACTTCTGCTCTTCCTGTTGCATAGGATCGATATTCTGACTGGTTAGCGTCAATGTCATATGATCAACAGCTATCTCCTACCTTGATCACTCATTAGTCTGACACTCACTCCTAGCGCAGCATCTTGAATCGAAAATCCTAGCGGCTGTACCGTAAAACCTAGTGATACGATACGCCAATTTTCTTCTGGCGTGGCGTCTTTTGGTGTTATCGTTTCTGAGTCGTAGCGGAAAGTGCTATAAAGCGGCGCCGATTTCCATGCATGGAGAGTCTCTGGGTAATGATCTTCAAGCCAAATGGAGTATTTTTGGCAGATCCAGCAGATCTGGTAGGTGTCCTGATCGTGAGGCGCGTGAACAATCTTGAAGCCGTGATTGGGATGGCTCGCTCGTTGTTGGTAAACGTTTCTCAGTCCTTTAGTACAAGCATTGCAGAGCCCCATTATGAAGGTAATGGGTTACTTGGTTACAGAAGCGGCTTTTTCTAAAAAGATTGAGTCAGTGTTTAACTATTTGATTCCACAAGGGGTACTGAGTGGTAAATAAAGCTACTCGTAATATTCAGGCAACTAAGAATTACGCCTTGTTCATTGCCAACAGTGAACTGCGCCATGCCGAGATGTCTATCCTTAACGAATCAGAAGATCAGGAACCGAGATGAGGACCCACCCTTTGTGATTTTGCATAGCCTGGTGGAGAAAACAACTCTGCCTGGTCTGCCTAAGGTTGCGGAGTAAAAAGTGCAGGGCACCCCCGTAAGTGCAAACAGGCAACGTCATCTCATGCGCCATACGTCTCATTCGGCTCAAATTTGGTAGACATTCAACTCGGACGTGGCGTTCTCGCGAGCCCTATTAAAACAAGCGACACCAGACCTGAACAGAATCATGAGCCCATGCAGTGAACCTTGAATGACAAGGTTAGGAAAGATGAATATGGTGAAGGCCGCAATTTTACAGACTCTTACGACTCCTTTGAGAGGAAAAAATTAGGAAGGAAGAATACAAGGTCAGACTAGAAGGTTGGGCGATCGCGTTTTCTTTGGCGATATTTCACGGGTCGAAATTAAACCCGTAATAGGGAGGAGCCAGTTTGGGGCAAGAGTTAGAGTAATCCTGTGACTTTTCTCTCCTTGCGACACTGGATGTATAGGCTGGGACTATCACCATCAATGGATGTAATCTAGGTTATCGACTCTTCTCTTAAGGTATTGGTAGTGGTGGTAGTTTAAAGACTGCGATCTTGGGCGCAATGATTGTGGCAACTGCTCCATAACGCACGAGAAAAATTGGGCAATGCGCATTACAGCTTAGCTTCAGACAAACAAGGGACCAGATAGTAGCTTGGTTCTTATGATGACGACCGGGATTCTAAGGCATCTGCAACTGACCATCGGCAGAAATCAGCCGTTAGTATAATAGTTATGCATATGTAAGTTCTTATTAGGCCATTGCGCTCCATTAAATAATTGAGTAAAAGGGGATGCGCTTTGTCCTCTACCACCATTAACAAATTCTCGGCGTCGGTCTCACTTTCAACACCGCACATTTCCACAACATTCGATAGCACCTATTGGTACGCGCTATGCTATATTGCCAGACGTTGGATCTTTATTTATCAGCTACCCTCTGCAGCAACGCAGTCACTCCAAAGTCTTGTTATCAACTCTCCTAGATCTCTCGGTATCACGTCCAGCCCTCAATATCACTCATTTTGCCCATGATGTTGCCAAGGTCTTTATCGGCAGTCCTCCACTCCTGCTCAATGACCTTGAACACCCATGGACCCCTCGGCTTTAGCTTGAACTTGAACGGCTTGGGCTCCGTCATAAACCAGACAACCTCCATCTCCATTTCATCTACGTCTTGGGCAGGCTCAAAGTCAAATGCCCAGATCATCGCCGCAACCTGGGCAAAGGTTCCGTCTACGGCAACACGTTTTCCAAGACAGCTTCGCCGACCGTGACCAAATACTGGCAACGGGAGGGAGGTCCTCAGTTCTCCTTGGTTGTTAATATCTGCGCGCATGTTTTCACCATCTAGCCATCTCTCAGGAATAAACTCGTCGAGGTCGCCTAGTGACTGGTCAAACACAGCTTCGTCGCGACCGATAGACCACGCATTTGTCAAGACCATTGCATTTTTGACGATGCTGATACCCTTAAAGTCGTCTTGTTTGTCTGCCCGACGAGGTACACCTCCGGGGGAAATAGGTCGCCACCGCAGAAGCTCAGATATAATGGCGTCAATGTAACAGAGGGAGGTTCTGTCCGAGAAGCAAGGGAGTCGATCCCGTCCAACAACAGCATCCAGTACGTCATGCGCTCGCTTCATAAAGTTCTTGTTGGCTGTCGTCGCAGCGATGAATAACCAGAGTATTGTACGAGTACTAGTCTCTATACCACCTTGAACACTCGTTGCAAGCGTGAAAGCGAGGTCAATATCGGGAATCGGCTCCTTGGCGTATTTCGCTGCAAGGGAGCGTGCTTGTTTCGTTGCGTCCCATCCAGGACTGTCGTCGCCAAGGTTTAACAAGTGCAGATTGAGGTCTTTCTGCTCGTTGAATAATTTATCTGCAGCTTTGCGCCAGGGCGAAATTGCTGCTGGGAGATTGGCAAGGAACGGGAAGATATCGGGCAGACCAGGCTTTGAGGCATACGAGGTGACCTTAGCCTGCGTCTCACGGACCCGTTGATAAAGTGGCTCATCGAGGGTGGGAACCCGAACGCCATAGTGCAATGCGAGAATAATACTCGCTTGCGCGCGTTCGAGGAAAGGGAAGACGTCGTCGCTGGCAACGACTACTGGTTTGTGGTCGCTTAGTTCGACAAGGTCCTTGACGAGCTGCTTGGCTTCGAGTTCCATGACGGGCTGATAGCGCGGAGCAGCGACACCACCGAGTGACGGAGACAAGATGCGATGATGAAGCTTCAAATGCGCATCCATGTCATGCATCAGCGTGAACCGTGACTGTCCTGGCCCAGCGCCTGTGATCATCTCCATGGCCACGGACCTTGGACGATTGCTATACCAGGCGCCCCGCTTGCCCAGCAGCTCTGTCGCTGCCTCGGCTGTGTTGATAACGACAACCGGTACTATACCGAAGAGTTTCGACGTTGCGATAGCGCCTTTTTCTTTCGCCCAAGCGTCCCATCGCAGCAGTGGCTTCTCGGTCGGTGACTTATGGATGTCGCCGATGATGGGCAGTTTGAGCAGCGTCTTACTATCTTTCCTAGCTGGTGACGAAAAGTAAAATAGCGTTGCACCAGCAACAATACCGAGCACCAAAAGTAAAATTGAAGTAAACACCATGTTGACTAGTCATCTATGTCTGTACAAAGTTGCTGGCGATACTTATCAGCATCTTAAACCTCTCACAGGCCAAGACAATCCCCGCACGGCGTTACTTCCAGATTCAGCTGTCCTCCGCAAATATCATCATCAGCTTGGATTATTTTGTCTAATCCGATAAGACGTACGTCTTACTCCAGTGATCGAGGCATTATTGAGAAGCGAATTGATGCGTGATCTGGGGCTCTGCAGTGAAGCCAAGACAACCGGATATTTACAGATTTCGTTATTTCAGATCGGCAAGGCCTGAAAGGCTGATTTGAAGAGATTATACCAGAGAATTAGTTGTCGTTGGCACGCCAAGTTGCATGTGACAGCGCTATGACAGTACATCCGTGATTGTTTCCGAGAAGCTAGGGTTGACGCTTGGGTGCATTGCTGCTTCACCTGAACTCTGCTGCACGGACATGCAGCAACTAATCCTACTATAAAAGTCTTTACACCTTCTCTTTCTGGAGACTTACTCCACTCTATTTGTCCTGAATAGTGAGATGAATATCTGTTTGAAACATCCTGGCTGTTGATCATGACAGCTGAACCTGACAGTCCTAACTCTCAAGGTAATAAGCCTTCCTGATTAGGTATAGTTATAGAAACATGTCCAGGCACCGCGTTTCAGAACACGGCGGTTTCTCAGGGCATGCATCTAAGTATAGCGCGTGGTTAAAGACATTTTGGAATGGTTGTCTCTTCGAGCATGTGAGCTTTTTCAGTCTATTAGACTCTTAAATATATATATGCGCGAGATGTCCAACAATTAATTACAAATATCCTCACAGTCATCTCGTTTCTTCATCGCTCGTTACCTTTTTCAAAATGTTGACCACTTTGTTTCTTTCTGCCCTGGCCTGGAGCCACATGGTGCAAGCCCATGGAACTATCACCAGAGTGATTGGCGCCAATGGTGTTGTTATGCCAGGACTTACTAGTAATAATACTCCCAGTAAACTAGAACCTGGAGCTAACAGGTAACAGTCTTTGATGGAACTCCTCGATCTTCTACATCTGCTGCTTCTGGAGCGCAGGCAGATACCAGCGTTATCCGTGACCCGGAACTCGGTACCAGTAAAGCCTCTGCACTTGGCCGAACCAGCAAGGGCCCAGTCGACGGCTCTCGTGTGATCAAGGCATTTATGCAGGGTATCAAGGGCAGGTCCCTTGCTGACACTATCCTCGGAGGTGGAGAAGAAGGTATAGTGACGCAACGAGCAGCGAATGGCCCTTGGCAGCTGACCATCTATAGTCACGAGAGAAGCCGTGTCTTTCGTCACTGGCAACGCTGGTGCGGTTGTGAATGGTAGGCCCTCAGAGATCTTATTCATAAATGTTCTTAATACTAACCTGTTTCAGGCGTGCAAGATGGAATCGAAAGCTCCCCAGTGGGTGATCTGGCGCTAGGTATGTCGGCAGAAGCAGCTGGTAACATGAATGATATGCTGATGGTTAGTAGAAGCTGAGCATGGAGTCAACGGCCTTCTGGATGATTTCTTCCAAACTGCAAAGGGTGTGCCATCTCCTCGCGGATACGTCGAAGACGGCATCCAGAATTCCACTGGAGTTGGTGCCAAATACGGACTACCAACCACTGCATCCAACGGAACTCTCAAGTTAATCTACCATCAGGTTCGTGATCATGATTTTAATTTATGATTAATATTGACTCTTAGTCTCTCAGGTCAACGAGGACGGTGCTGGCCCCTTGCTAGTAGACATTGACTTCACTTCAGGAGGGACTGACCCGAAAGCCTTCAAGTCCGCTGAAGTGGTTCAGAACATCATTGGCGTATTGGGCTTTTCGACCGTCAGCTCGACTGACTTCCCGGTCATTGTCAAAGTGCCCACTGATCAGGTTTGCACTGGAAAGGTGGCTGGCGTTTCTGGTGTTTGCATTGCAAGGGTGCGAAACAGCGCTACTGCTGGCCCCTTTGGTGGCGCAGCTGCGTTCACTCATAATCCGGAGGCTGCAAAGGCGAAGAAGTCCAGCGCAAAGTTCCGCCACCGCCTTTTCTAATGGCGTATGCTAGGACGGCCTTATATTATGTCCTTGTGATCAGTTCCTTAAATAGGGTCGACCAATTTGACCACTTATAATTATACCTTTCTATGCCATAGTATATTCTTAACATACAACTATATATCCCATTCTTATGAAGTCAGTACAGGTAGTTATATCCATATTTAATAATAATCTCAAGGTAAGACTTAGAGCCTTTGAATTATACTTAAGGTCTGCCTGTATGATTGCGACCAATGGTAATGTTGCTTGGCTTAGGATTGTGATACAGGTTGGCGGGGCTCGTTCTAACCTTATCTTATCAGCGCGGTGGTACATGCGGCGCAGCGTCGGAACCAGCCACAGCGTGTTCTCGCGGTGCTATTAAGACCGGATATCCTACATCTTTACCCATGTTTGCAGATGAATATATAAGGCATCTTATTGTATTACGTTATTATTATAGGAAAGATTTCTTTGCTCCTAATGTGGTGATAAGCCATGGACTCTGCAGATGCGGTCTAGCCTGGATGCACTAACAGTTTCCCCGCTGGAGCGTCGTCAGGTCAACCCAAAATGTAACAGCCCGTCAGCTTCATTTAATTACCCTAAATCTCCGTCTATGAATTGACCATCACATCGCGATCTTTGAACGCAGCGCAACTTATTCCGGCATGCGCATCGACGCCATTCGCGCATGGATCAATACCGTTGATCCATCGAGCCAGTTTACCGACTCCAACGAGCAAATTCCTTCGGCAAATACAACCAAGAGGAGAAGGCTCAGCGACAATTCATTGGAGAGCCCTTCCAAACGGAAGCGCAGGGAACAACCCGAAGCAGAAGCACCTTGCGACCCCGACAAAACACCGCAATCATCGTCTACTCACCCAGCGAACTCTATCTTCGATCGTCCGCCACCGTCATTCGATGTCACTGGCTCTACTATGGACTCATTCCCTCGCACTCTTGCCGCCCGTCCGCATTTCCCCAAGTCAACGCCATCAACGTCTCAACGAAGCCCCTCACCGTCGAAGCAATACAAGAAACGTAGCGACCTGCATCGCCTAAACCGCCCGATACGGTTCAGTCTTGAGCCCGATCTAAAAGCAGCCCTTCCTCCCGATGCTCACGATCTGTACAGGGTGTTGCACGATGTGCAGTGGGGTTATGACATTCTTCCGTACGCTCTGAAGGACAGGGAAGGGATTGAGATTCCCGATGCTCACCGGAGCATGTGGCAGTCTCCGAATCCAAGTGTAGACGACGATGCTATCAATGCTCTCGTTGAGAAACACGCTCGCTTTCAGGACATTGTCTGTCGAACCAAGCAATCGGCTGATCGAGGTCTCTCCGAGGCAGCTTGGAACTCGCATGTTCACTACCAAATACTTCATATGCTCGCCGAAACAACTTCTGTCATCGCCGAGGACATAACATCGGCGCGCATTGTCTCGAAATTTCGACCATGTGTAGTTACAGTTGACGACGACGATGCCAGCGTGTCGTCGACGAGCAGCAATACATCTGCGTCGCGGAGCCACACTGTAAAGTCAGTACATAAGATGGTCGACTTTGCACTAGCCCTCGAACCAGACTAGAAGCTTGCTAGCATTATCGAATAGTATACGAAACTATCGGCCCACGGGACGGTCAACCAGATGACTTACTTCCCGCTGAAGAATCGCCCAGCGCCGGTCTTCATCGAGACCAAGACGACATCTGGAAACCTCGAGACGTCAGGTGTGCAACTTGGAGTTTGGATAGCAGCGTGGCATGAGAGTCTGCGCAGTATCATGGCACGAGGGGGGTTGGATGAGCGCATTATTACGGTTCCTCTCATCCAAATTCTCGAGGGGACATGGACCGTCATGTTTGCTGTGGACGGGGGAAACGAACTTGTGAGTATAGAGTCTGCTTTTGTAATATGATCAGCGACAGCTAATTCCTTCTAGAAAATTGTGTACGGTGGACAAGTGATGATTGGGAATAGCAATTCGTTAATGGGCATGTATCAGCTTCAGGCTGCCTTCAAGGCAATCACTGAGTGGATAGAAGGGCCATTTGAGGCGTGGATTACGAGAGTTCTTACAGCGGCGCTGGCGTAGGCTTGGTTTTGGGAACGATGGGATGTACCATTTTATGTTTGGAGTCAATTAGATACCCTTGACAATGGAGACAGCATAGACAATTCACGGTGTTACGCAGATAGAAGTAACGGGTTCAACTCATAATATTGGACGCTTGTGGGTAGCTGTGATGGCGCAAGACTAAGATGAATCCGAGTCAATAGGACTAGAAGTATGGATGATAGGACGTAGTGTTCTTTTCCATAGTCTGCAGACAATCCAGTGCTCAGCAATGCACGACCCCTTGGTCTTATACACATCAAAGACATTCGTCAAAGACTAATTGGCGCCTCCGGCCTTGACATCAATTGTAGTATACTCCGGTCTTACCATAAGCCTGGCAATCTTGCACGATCATATCAGCTCCATCTATACAGAACCCCTAAGATCAGACACGAACCTCATAAGTATTGTCTTTAGAACTAAACAAAGGTGAAAGGACCTTAACCGCTGCATCTCTACCGTCCGGAATGCTGGGGCTGTGCTGCACGTAGTTGCTTGCCACATAGCGTTTAAACGCATGCTTGATGTCTTTTTCTGTGTAGAATGTGTATGCAAAATCGTTCATGGCGCTTTGGATCATTGACTGGCTGAGATCGGGACTAGTTGTTGAGGGGCAGTGCTAGATTGTTATGTTGCTGGTGTTGATGCCAGCAATTTCGACAGGGCGCTGAGTACTTGTTGCCGCTGCTTTGTTGATAAGAACAAGCAGTACGCCAAACATCTATGAGTTAATAAATATATTTTAAGATTTTATGCAAGACTGTGTATTAATTTAATGCCTTGCGAAGCAAGAGTGAGATTGTTATTAAGGTAAAATTCTAAGATAAGGGTATTAACTTCCAATGTTCGCTATATTGGATAACATGCCACGACTATAATATTAATTGAAATTGAATAAAAACAGGCTCGGAATGCTAATTCGAGCCTTAGAAAGGGGACTGTAATTTAATTTAGCCGAATAATGTGCTGGTGGCTTTGAACCCCAAGTCGAATTTGCCTACTGGAAGCTGTAAGCGTACTGATGATCTGACTGGTGGCCGCAGCGGAACGGTTCCGGTTTTCTCCTTCCGCTCCGATCAAAGTGGCTCTTATCTTATCTCTCAAGTCGCGTCTTCCCTTTGAGTTATTCCTGATCACAACAGCCATGGCCGACGCTGGATATCCATCAACGCCTTACTACTGTATCACAGAAGCTCGCTGTAGACTCTGTCAATTCTTACTACAAGATGGAGAGCCCATTGTTGCAGGTACGGGAACACCCTACTATTCTTTTGTTATTCCAGTTCTCGTGCTGACCCTATCCCCTAGATATTGGCGACAACGGAGTTTCCTGCGAGTTTTCGTTCCACCGACACACAACCTGCTATGACGAGGAGCTCGACATCAAACTGCACATGTGCCTCGCGAAAGAATGCAGGTCTCGTACGAAAGCCATAGTATGTTTCCACAGCAGCTGCTATGAATTCCGCTTCCACGCGATAACGCCCGCCTTCCTCGCCACTACGGACTACGCTTTTCCTCCACCGTTGACTGAGGAGCGCCGACGAACTCAGTATATCCGACAATCTCTCACTTATAGCCTGCAACAGGCAAAGTTCTGGCCTCGAGAGCTTCCCACAGAACTATGGGCCATAGTTGCTGGTCTTCTCTTGCAAGATTGTGCCGCCCTCACATCGCAAGAGCAAGTGGATAGGTGCAACAGTGACGCTGCTACAGATGTTACCTTGGATTTCAATCGACCTATATATGCAACGTATGTAAAAATCGACGGTCGATCCTATATTAAGGCCCTCGGAAACGAGCCTCGAAACAGTACCGAAGGGCAACTGACAATCCAACTGTTGTCTCCCATACAAGACCGCAACGCGGACAAAGACATGTTTGTAGCAAAGGATCATCTCGGCATCCGTCGAATTTTCTTTGTCTCGCCTACACACGTCGAACAATGGTGTCGCGCTCCCCCAAGTGTGCCAGGCGCGTGGTGGGAACACTTGCCTCAGTGTGATATTCCCTCAACCATGGTATTCAAGACTGATGTTGGTAGCTAAACCCCTGAAAGTATTATCTCAAGCTAATATAAATGTAGGGTTTCAAAATTCGCGGCATCCAATGTCTGCAAAAGAAGTCCCCCGTCTGGCAACTTCCAGTTCCCACTCAACCCCCCCTAATTCATCTCTTATCGCTGGATACGCCGAAAGAATGCCCAAATGGCCTGCGTATGCGCTATTTCGACTGCAATTCACCTGATGTTATTGGATATTTTGTAGCTACTGATGGTGCCAGGACATTCAGTGTCTTGTCCCATAAGCGAGGCCAAGAAGTAGAGACCAGTTTGTTCGAAGAAATCGATGGTCCCATCTGCTTTTGGATGTACATGCCTATCAGCGAGGATGAATATCTTACCGATATCTGTAGGCGGGCAGGGCACTTGATACTTCGGATTGAAACTCTGGGGTTAACAGTATGATCTCCTTTCATCTGTCTCATGCTAGGCCAAGCTAATGAACTATCTTAGTTCACCACAAATCGAGGACGCACCGCCGTATTCGGACTCTACGGACATGCCAGTGTTAACATACAGCGCGTTGCTGCCATACCTCGTAAGCCATCCCGTATCTATTACAATCAACCCGATGCCCGCGACACACGCAACGTAGACTTTATTGCTCTAGAGAACAGCGATACCCCCACCCAAGACAACATTCCAAAAATGCCTGTATCTGTCTCTCCTTGTCCATATACGCAGAGCAACGAAATTTGGGTACACACCTCGTGCAGCATGCGACGCCTGACCGGTATTCAACCATGCATCAATACCTCCGCCTCTCACCGACCGGTTGTTGGTATGCTTCTCTATTACCATGACGGTCACCGTGAATCTATTGGTCAGTTCCGCCTGGACTGGAGTCTCAAACCTATCGCAGTTGGCGAAACCGATAAGCTATATATTTCCGGTAAAAGGACGAAGAAAAACTGGGGTTATGTGGCGAGTGTCACGACCCAGGCGCCCCTTGATCGAGGAGTAGGCTGTTGGCTTGATGTTGCGCAGGTTGGAGTTTTGGAGTGGTGGTTCTCATCTCGGCATAGTATTCTCTTTTATGACAACATTCGGCTCAATTAAACTGTAAACTAGCTAAGTCCATAGACCAGAAAAGTCCTATCAATATTATAAGCTGGCCACTTGCTGTTTAATACAATGTTCAGGCGATCTGGCTACACCTGATGAGAATATTCACTACCCAATCTTCCTCCGGCTAAAGTAAGTTGTCTTTCTACCACGGTAGAACCAGACCCTTCCTCCCTGATACTCGCCCGCCTCCCAATTTTCTTTCTTAGTAGTCCTCCGTTTACTACTGGCATCGCGGAATACATACTCGTCGGGGGCCGGAGAAAAATTATGGGTGATCTTCTCGACTCTAACTTCTACAGGTTGACTTCCGCTCCCATCACCGGTATAGCTGGAAGGGCCAGCCTCCTCCTCCCCATAGTAATGGTCCTGGTTTAGGGCCGGCATGCCAGACATATAACTCTCGGACGCTCCCCGTTCAGCGTCGTTCGAGATCAACTGGTCTAAGGACTGACTGGGAACGACAGGAGCCTGGCGCAGCGGGTAACCGTTCTTGATGCACTCGATCGCATCGGGGAAAACGCTAGCGGCAGATGACGAGTTGGCATCGATGTATTGTCTTTTATCAGCTTGAGCAGCAGTTCCGTGCATGGGAACCAGTTGGCCACCGTGTGCATCAACGAACCACATGCGGAACGACACTCCAACCGTTGTCATAGCCCAAATCCACATCAGACCATCCCTCTGGATGCAGCGTCGAGATGCATCAAGCGCCTGATCCTCAACTTCCTGGACACTGCCACTTGGGCGCTTGCATTCGACCCAGAGCAAAGCTGATAGGGTGTGGTTATCCTGGTCATAGCGCTTTACCACCATATCTACCCGTCGCCGCGATCCATCGGGCGAGGACTCAGGAGTTACCGAGTATTGATCCAGCTCGTAAAAGGCGCGTTGCAGAACAGCCATCCAGAAAGCTGAAGACTTATATTCGATGTCTTCAACGGCCTCCTCGTAGTGTTTTCGCAGCAAACCACTTTCGAGAATCGTCATGCTTGTTGAAAGTCTTCAAGACTCGTTTGGTTAATTGAAGTGAGGGCTGGAGATGGGACCGATAGGACTTTGTAATGAAGGTTAATAAATGGTACGGGCATGACCTTTGCAGATATTTGAAAGACGAGATGCGTAACAATGCAGTCATGTAGAGTCTCCAGCATCCAAAGGCAATCTTATATACGTTGTAATTGCCCTGGTGAGCACCCAAAGAAAGTAAGCGCCGTACCCGGCTAGTTAGCACGAAGCTTCAGGTTTACATGAACCTGAAACCTGCCGCTTGTATAGGCGTTTCGGTGTCTTGACAGATAATTGTATGGCGCGCGCTTACAAGACATGACCTTGCGCACAGTGATCATATTGTTGACTCTAAGTTTATTGATCCTTGTTGTTTGTAATTAGTTAGGAGTGTTCTCATCTCTTCTTGTTATGGCAAGGGCCGGGAGACTAGGATTGATTACGCGCCCATGTACGCAGATATTCTTCGACCATCATCCAAAAATAGGTTTGAAGCAAGGATGGCCATTTCCACGGAAGAAGCAAGGCCGACCGACTGTGACTTTGAGCTGGGTTGTAGGGTTTTCTAGGTATAAGATCTAAAGTATAGATACTGATATATAGAGAACTTTCAAAATCCGTATATATATAAAGCTCCACCCGTCCCCATAAACACCTTGTCGCCAAGAATTAACGCACAGTCAGGTGAGAATCTCTGTGGGATAAAGATAGCGTCTTGATCCTTCAAGGTAATCCACCACTGGTACTTTTCCTCATCATACCTAAGCCCAAGTCTCCTCTGCTGACCATCCTGGGAGTCAGGATATCCTGGTGCACCGTTCGACAGATTGAATGGAAAAATTCCTTGAGATGTCATGATATTATTGTCAACTCCTGCGGGAAACCACATATTGTAGAACTCCCAGTCCACCTTCATATATGGTTGCGTTTCATTACCTGTTTCAATATCCCAAATCCGTAGAGTGTTGTCAGGCGAAATCGAAAGAACGCGCTTCGAATCATTGGTTACTAGCACACTGAGGACACTCTCAGCATGCCTGCCGAATATGACCTTTTTCTCCCAGCGCATCTCCTCATGCTTCTCCCAAACAACTGCCTTTTTGTCACTGCCTCCTGAGACAAGATAATTTCCATTTGGTGAAAAACAGACGCAATTCGCAAAAGATCCCTCGTGCGCCCCTTCTAGAGGCTGCACTTGCTTCGGGTCGTCTGCCTTCCATACGCGAACAGGGCTGTCGCCGGAAGCAGACGCGATGTATTGCCCATCCGGACTCCATGCCACTCCTCGAACCCAGTCCTCATGGCCAATGAACTCGTGCAAAAGCTCGCCACTTTTGACCGACCAGATTCTGACACTTTGATGATCCGACCCAGAGAGGAGGCGATCTCCCTCTGGTGAGAATATGAGAGAGTTGATATCCCTTCTGTGACCGGCTTTCATGTGCTGGATTTGATGAGATTCCATATCCCAGACGAAGATCCCACCATCCCTCTTCCCCCCCGCGACCCTCTGACCGTTCGGGAACCCTGTGATCTCACTAACGTTGCCTAAGATAACTAACTCGTTTTCAGGCAATGATGGGGATACCTCCTCAGAGGTTTGCCACAGGTGCACGTAGTGGTCATAGGAACCTGAAGCTAGATACATGCCATCCGGGGAGGAGGCTAGTGAGAGAATAGTCGATGTAGACTCTAGCGTTTGGACTTTGCCTCCAGTTCTCGTGTCCCAGATGTAAATATGGCAGTCAGTAGCAGTGGCGAGACGCGGCCCTTTGGCATAGGACAAGAAGGCGACTGAGTTGATCTCGCCAGTACTAGGAGACAGGCAGTGTAATTGTCGTTCGACACCCTTTTCTTTGTTTTTGGTTCCCCCATCACTCACAGCAAGTACACTCCATATACGAGCGGTATCGTCATCAGCTCCTGAGGCAAGCAGTCATCCATCTGTTGAAAACGCAACACAATTGATCACGTCCTCATGTCCCTCAAACGTATCCAATAACTTGCCTGTCTCGACGTCCCAGATGCGGACCAAGAACTTCCTTGTTCCTGTTGCCAACATCCTCCCGTCGGTGGATAAGGCGATAGACATCACGCCGTCGTTATCTCCGATCTTCTTTGACTCCCGATGTTTGGGATCTTGCGGCTTCACCTCCCAAAGCGTCACTGCTCCACCGCTGACAGTTGCCAACTAATTACCATCAGGCGTAAAGCATAGCGCATAGAGAGTCCCTTCCTGGTCGGGTAGGTCTGCGAGCAACCTTCCTGTAACAGTGTCCCACATTGTGATAGAGACGTTGTCTGACCCAGCAGCCACAACATCCTGACATGAAAACGCCACATAATACACCCAACCGCTCGAGACCTCAAAGGTGTGTTGTGTCGTGCCCATCTCACTATCCCAGACACGAACTGTCGAGTCATCGGAGCCGGAAACAATAAATCGCCCATCAGGGGAGAAGGCAACCGCTCGAGTCCAGTCTCTGTGGCCCTGAGCCAGAGCAGAGTCCTGCCTCCAGTGTTGATTCATTGTAGGGGGCTCAATCAGCCATGGCATCATTTCCTTGATATAGGCCCCCCCAGATGCTGCTCTCCACTGGACAGAAAAGTATTGTATTGTAGGCTTTTGGGCAGCCTAAGTATTGGTGTAGACGGAGAAACTGGTATGTGTCCCGAATGGTCGTCTGTAACAACTTCCAATTGGGAGACTATGAATGTGCAACACCAGACAACGCGTTAGCAAAAAGAATGGTAGGACAAAATGGAGGGTGCCATAATGAACTAAATAAAACAATTATGAGCCTTACCTGTTTTTGGAGATAGAAGTCTACCTTCTGCAAAGTAGCGATGGCGAAGAATAATACCTCTTATTGGACCAAAGCGTCAGCCCATGAAAGTAAATGCTTTTTCAGAAAGAACTGGACTTTGTCCACAATCTCAAGATCTTGTAGCTCTTTCTCACAGTCGTTATCTATACCCATGGATAGATCATGTAAGGGGACTACCCAGTGAAGGAATGCATAGCTGCGTGTTTCCTGGGAGTAGTCGCGACTGGCGTCATTTTTGTCAGTGCGAATGCTTTCCATCACTTCGTAATCCTTCTTCCCAGATTGTTGGATGAAGAATTCCAGACAAAAGTGAATCAATTTCGCGTGTGATTTCATTGTTGACTTATGATCGAGAAGCTTCTGCCGCACATACTCTCTGGCCGATGGGTGTTGGAATGAGACAATACTATCTCGAACTTGTAGAAAGGGAAAGCATTTTTTAATAACAGCCATTAAATCGACCCTTGGAAGGAGAATCATCAGAGAATTCAATTCCTCGAAATTCAATGGCTTTTTTATAATAGCCAAGGTCTCCAAAATCTCTTTACAGAGCTGTGAATAATGCGGGAGCTGCTGGATCCTTTTGTCCATATGCTTGTACAGAGATTCGAAATTTTGGATCGGTTGAACCTCATCTAGAAAGCTCTCCACGAGCCACAGTTCCTCGTTGCGTAGGGATGTGCAGACAAGATTAACCCACAGGAAGCTGCTGAAGGGTCTTATATATAGCTTTTCAATGACGATGCGCTTGAGATAATCGTCGTACTTCTGTTCCACGGCTAGGTCGCGAACCTTTTTACTGATGTATTGCTTCATTGCTTCATTGCTTCATTGCTTCATTGCTTCATTGTAGGTTTTGAAATCTTTTCCCACATCGAGGATCTGGACACCAGTGTGCTGAATTGCATCTTTTATCCCTTCTGAGTCTCTGCTTGACAAAAGCCATCTAACCTTGCGCGACATCTCCATTGAGGTAGTTATTAAGCGTAGTAGATCACTGAGTCCTGGCCTCCCACTGCCAGAACAACATTGGTCCAGGCCACCTATCAGAAAATGGGCCCTCAAAAATCCTTCGTCCTCGACCATATCATAGAAGACATGAGAAAGCGCGAGGAAGTCGTTAGGGTGATCGAAGTGCTTCCTTCGAGTTGCATCGCGCATACTTTCTAGGTGACGAGCTAAGAATGGCTGCTTGATGAGGAGACACCAAATAAGGTTCCTTAGAGCCGCAGCTGGATTGTCATAGTCGTATGACATGTGGTCGAAGAAAAAGAACGATAGGTGCTGCTGATTTTCAATCTCATCGCCTTTCAAACCCTGTTGGATGATTCCATTCAACAGCAATTTCTTGCCCAGCCCCATAGACCCACTGATCCATAACAGTCGATGCGGTGTCTTCCAGTTCATAACAAGCTCGTACTGATCGGTTTGGTGTAGCAATTCATAAAGGTCATTTATGAGCTGGCTCTCTTCACCATCTGGATTGAGTATGCGTGACCGAGTATCAACGACGTGTAGGTCGTTCAACAGATTGACGTTCTCTTCTCCTAACTTTTCTTTCTTATCACCCGTTCCAGTGTCTTCAGCACCTGAAGCAATGATCAGTTCTTCAAGCTAAGCTCTCACGCGATCCCCATTGAAGAAGGGTAAAGCCTCTTCATGGCGTTTTAGATCTTTGAGAATTATACTCAAAACTCGACATCCGTGCAGTACAGAAAACGGATCAGAGTCCATCAACAACACCATTAGCATAAGGTATGTTAGAATGTCCGCATAAATATCCGTAATGCGTCGTTCAAGATTCCCGTGTCTATCATCACCATTTTCGGGGTGTTTTTGGACTAACTTCCGTAGGCTGATATACCAATCCATCCGTGAAATGATGTAAATAACTCCTTCGCACGCTTCCTGGTTGATATGGATTGGGCGGAGGAGTACCTAGAGCCATGTTAACAACCATTTAAAGCATTGTCATGATCAACTTCAGACCTTGGAGGCATAACAGGCAGCAACCCAAGGGAGACTAGCCTGGGCAGGACTAGTATCGATCGCCTCCCGCATGATGCCTCGAAGTGAAGGCAGAGCAGTGATAGCTCCGTCAGGCACATTATTTTCTTCCGGAGACTCCTCATTCTGAGCATCCGTACCTTCTACTCCGGAAAGCCAGATCTCGAGGACCCTCTGCATGTTGGCGAGTCTGTTCTCCAGGCCATGAAAGTTTCCGGTTGCTGCAGATTCAACAAGATCGGCGCTGTGAGGGGTGAGGGACTCTAGGTTTGAGTTCGAAGTAGTCCTTCTCAGACCAGCAGAGATAATGGATTCATATCGGTCCACCAGCCAACTCTGACGGTCCTGAACCAATACATAGGCCTCGTCCCAAAGCCTGTCCAATCCATTTACATTGGTGGCTGCGCATTGTTCGATGGGACTGGTTGCCACTTCTGAGCTCTTTAGTTGAGTCAAAGACTTATATGAAACCACGGAGAGCTGTTCCGAAGGTTTGAGTTCTTCTTTGTTGGAGTCCATATCTCCGAGTTCCCCATCTTGACCCGGCTCAGTCATCGTGGCAGCATTAAGAGTCGATTGAACTGTTACATCAACTGACCCAGCAGTGATGGCTTCTGTCGTAGATGGAGGGCTCTGTGTGCCAGGCTTTGTTTCATCATCTTCCTTCTGGTCTTTTTGGAACCCAGACTTTTCGCTTTTAGAGCCTCTTTTCATAATACGCTGGATGAATCGAGTATGGCTCTTCAACTTGCCGGATTTACCTTCCTTAGACTGGGCATCCATTTTTGTGGTTGATCTGTGTAATTTCTGAGGCTTGTGTAAAGGTAGGAGAAAAATATCGTTAAATCGCTGATAAATGGTATGCAAGTCTCGGGGCGGGCGGAAACTCGTTGCAGGGATTAAGGTCCAGAAGGTCCATGTTTTGAGGCCCTACAGCGAGCCTGCCGGGGCTCATGATTATCCGGCCGATGAGTCCCGCGGCTTCAATTTCAGCCCTTTTATCTGTTGGAGATCACAAATGTGAGACGACCAAGTCGGTGGCAAGGTGTGAAACAAGGTAGAACATTCCACGGAGGTGATGCCTATACATAAACAGTAGTTCTCCTACTGCATATTTTGAATGAATTAAGAAACCTGAATCTTCCTATTTCAACATTATCATACAACCTCGCAATTATTATATTAGTCATTTGCCCAATACACCACTTGATCTTTTCCAGCTTTTTGTGTCTACTATACTAATTACTACTGGCAATAGGCCTAATACTAACTTTTGCGGCCTGTATACCTTCCCCTTTCAGATCTTTAGGAGTTTAGGTTAATATAAGAATTATTAATCTATATGCCTTCTCTAACTTCCTAGGACCCTAGTATTGATTCCCTATTAACGAGAATAAAAAGCACCTTTTATATAGTAAAGGGTGTGCTAGAAACTTAATTATAATAAATGCAATTTAGGAGCTTTAGCGCTATGTCTCCTATTTATATGGTCTCATGAGACCTCAAAACCCGAATCAAGAACCTTCAGTCATTCAATCAAATTGCCTCTCGTCGGCATCTCCTTGAATTCTCCTGTTCTGCTGCTACCACAAGCATTTGATACAACGAGCTTCTTTCCTCCCTGCATTCAATTTGTATAAAAGGTCCATTTTCACCTTCTCTGAGAATAATTCTAATACCAGGCCTCTCCTGCGTAATGAATTGAATGTATCTGGGGGAAAGCTCCTAATTGCATATTAGGTGTCGCGATTGGACCAATAAAACCAGGTTATAAGTTACCATCAAAAACCTCTTACCTGGCAATTCGATATCGCCAATGTACTGTTTATTAAAGTACTTGCCGTTCTCGATTTGCTTGAGCCACCATTTTCCCTTCATCCTGCCATCCTTGAAATATGTAATGAACTCTCGGCAGATATGGCTATATGAATATTCAAATAAGGCCTTATATGAATATAATATGTACTTGCGTATCCATATTCATGCATATTCATATAAGGGAGGGGTTCCTGATTGGCTCAAATTAGATCTAATCTCTGTACATGATTGGTACTAGTCACATCTAGTCTCATTAGCTTAAGCTACAGGTCTCGACGCAGCCATTAGGTATTTAGAGAGCTACCACCACTCTGTCACAATTTCTGATGGATCTGGATCATAGGGACAGAATCTCTTGATTTTTCCATCTAATGAGTGGAGATAGGTCGATTTCTTTATGCCTAAGACGAATTGGGCCTCCGGGGCCCTTGTGTTGAAGAACTCGCTTTTTGGGAGACATAGGTGATACCAATCTCTGACGGGAATTCCGGACTTCCGGACTGCCGGTCTGAGCAGCCTGTTTGTATAGCTGGAAGACTTTCCTAGTCCTACACACACACACACACACACACACACACACAAGTCTATTACGCCCGGTAGGCCACTGCCTAGAGGGCTCTATAAGCTAAAAATATATATAGCTTGCTATTTATTGCCTTAATCTCGCTAAGCCCTTGCAGTTCTTTTCTTATTCTTTCTGGCCTAATTATTACTTATCTCCTTAATCCTTATAATTATTAATAATAATAAGTTAACTTAAAGCCTAATTCCTTTAAGTATTTAATTTCTTATTATTAATAGCTAAAGTAGTGCCTACTTCTGGTTATATAAGGCAGTTATTAGTAAATATAAGTTTATAGCTAATAAGTTAGTAGTATTATAGTTATTATCTCTATTCTAGGTAACCTATAGCAATTGCAAACCTGATTATAGCTTGTATTACTTCTATATTTGGTATCTATTTTTATCTATCTAATGCAGTTTTGCTCCCTAAATAAAAGGAGAGGTTGCCGCGCTTTTCCTACTTAAGCATATAGACTAGAAATACGCCGCATTTCCACTTCTATACCAATCAGAATTTCGATATCTTTACCCTAAATTCCCCCTTTTGAAATGCGGTATATTTCCATCTTGGCCCGGAAACCGAGAACACGAAACGCGCCGCGTTTCTTCCACGAAGGCCCGTGCCAACCATGTAGAAGACCGCTCTTAGACGTCATCCTGACTGAATGGCTTTAAAATGCTGGCCAAAGCCAACAGTTTCATGTGGCCGGACCCAGTCACACCATCACGCATTGCTAGGTACAAGGCATTGAAAAGATCCAATTCTTAATTTTACCGCGCCGTTTCGGGCTGTTCCGGCGCCCGGCAGCGCCGCCGATAGATCGATATATTTGCTAAAACATCCCCAACCGGCCGTCCGTCGTCACTACATTCAACACTATGGACAAAGGACTGGAGCGAGAAGCGTTAAAACATCGGCCGCGATCTAGAATTTGGGGAATCTTCGACGATACTAGGCGATATTGACGAGCCTAGTGGAGTGTCCTATGCACTTTCGTAATGAGGGGACGCTAGAGGAAATAGGACTGAATCTAAATGAGGACCAGAAAGACGATATCATGGACGTCATGCAGGAGGTGTAGATTGTGAAGCTTAAGGATATCGGAAGGGTGCCGGGGGCGCTGGACGGGAGACGGGTAGCGCTTCCACAGCTTCTGACAGAGGCAATGGTGAAGAGGTCGATGGCTCGCAATAACCCATTGGTATCGTGGATGACGATGCCATAGGAGAGCTAGACTTAACTTCATTAGCAGTGGGCGGCTCAGCAAGAACCCTATGCCGATGGACGAGACATCAGGGAATGAGCGGTGGCGATGATACACTACGGCAAGTTTCTGGTGCTAAGCAGTGCATTCGAATCGTTGGAGGGGAAGCGAGAGTGGAGAATGGGGACGACTTTGGGAGTTAGAGGACAAGCGGCCGTGTTCGAGCGAAGCATGGAAGGCAATAGTGTCGCGAGTGGTGGAGCAGATGTAGGAGGTCAAGCAGGGCGAGATTGAGGACTGAGACCGTTCGTAGGAGGGAGTGACATCTTTCGTGCTAGGCTTCTCATGACGACTCGATTGCGTTCATTAAAAAGTGGCTGTTTTGCCCCACCACACTCCTGGCCTTCATTGGTTTCGCTATCTCGAGAATTATCATTCTCACTGGCTCGTCCTTGAAATTACTCCGCCCAGGGCCACAAGAGGTAAAGTTACACGGGTAGCTGCTGCTGGTATATTCACACTGATGAGAGCCTTAACCAACTATGACTCTTTAATAAGTCATATTGTAAGTTCTTGGGCGGCACGACGTCGCATGCATTTCCTTTTTGAGGAGTTGCACCGCAGCTGCATCGGAGACCTGTCTCATCGTCAAGTTGGTCTGGACTTGTCCGCCGAGCTCACCGCGTTTCTTCCTCTCTGACCCCTTGCAGCATTCAGAAGTTTATACACTCCTTAAAGATATAAAGGTGACTACGGGTTCGGTAAAGTTGTGGCCGCATCACGCCTCACACTGAGTCTCAATTCCAGCCCCCTCCACGGCCATCTGCACTAAAGACAATTACAGATTTTCGCCATCATGAAATCCCTCTCATTCCTTGCAATGACCCTGGGCTTTATGGCCGTTGCTGCCAGCGAAGACAGTGAGTTTACCCAGATAGTCATGGGCTTTGCTGGTTAGCCGATAGACGGTGGACTTGACTAATAGTGTGAGATAGAGTACGTATTTGAAAGGCTGGACAAGAATGACGCAGTAAGTTGGCTGCTCTTGAGACGTAAATTCAAAACCTAAGCATCAAACTCACGCTCTTTAGCTGCTCCTGGTTGTCGATCTCCAGGTTGGCCTCTACAGCCTGGCTCGGGACTTTGACCCGACGCTCTACCGCGATCAGATGCTCGCTCACGCCGCCGTAGGCAAGGTCTTTGATCTGCCTGTAATTTTGACAACGTCCGCCGAAAATGGTCCCAACGGCCCTTTGCCTAAAGAGATCCTTGAGATGTACCCCAATGCGCCACTTGTGCAACGTCAAGGAGAGGTCAACGCCTGGGACAACCAGGAGTTTCGAGATGCTGTCAAGGCTTCCAACAAGTCTCAAATCATCATGGCCGGTATTACGACTGATGTCTGCACGACCTTTCTGGCACTTTCTCTTCGAGAGGAGGGTTACTCCGTCTGGGCCAACGTCGAGGCTTCTGGCACCACCTCCCCTCTTGTCCGCGACATCTCCAACGATCGAATGGCCAAGGCCGGTGTCTACACAGTCAGCCTCTTCTCCATTGCTTGTGACCTGATGAGAGACTGGCGAAACACTCCCGGCGCCAAAGAGATGATTCCCTGGCTAGATAAATATTTCCCTGTCTGGGGATACGTTGCTCGGTCCCACGAGGCAGCTGTCAACAACGGCACCATCCAGCCTGGTGAGGAGAGGCTCAACTAAGAACGAAATAATTTAAGCGATTATCAACACCAGATACCTTAGGGAAAGCTGATAGGCCTAGAGCGGCGTAGGACGTCTAAAGATACTTATTATATCCAACGTTATAAGAGCGAATGGCCGGAAGCATTCATAATACTAAAACCCTAAAATTCATGCGATGTAGAATCTGTATTTCTCCCTTATTTCCTATTAGCCCTAATAACTATAATAAGGTTATGAGGATAAAAGAGGCTTTAGCCCCCAGGGC